>PVJL010002780.1:0-97785 GCA_004026885.1 Lyroderma lyra
CTCTGACCAATCAGTACCCAATATAACCCGGAAACCCCTAAATCAAGGTGTCTTGTGGTTTTGCCCTCTATGATCTGTAACTACTCACCATCAGGGAGCCAGGTCTTAAGAGCACCAGCTCACCTGTGTCTCTGGACTTGGCCATTTCCTTAAAGAAACCTCTACTTTCTTTGCTGCGAACTCCTGTTCGTGTCTCCTTCGGCTTCGATGTGCCCAGGCAAACTGACTCCTGGAGTTTTTTATCAGGAACTATTTTGTGGGACTGGGAAAATTTGGTTACTGCACTAGAAAACATCCCTTTACCATCCAATTTTCTATAAAAGAAACATTCTGATTTGACTTTAGAAGTGTTTGAAAAATCTCACAAAATTATGTGTTAAGTAACCAAATACAAAAGTCGGATATGGAATAAACTAATGCAAATGAGCAGAGACATTAATTCTTAGTTAGCAGTACAAATAGGTCCTACAAAGTATATAACTACATTTCTTACAAGTGAAAACCTACTACCTTATTAACATTAACAGTTATCTAATCAACAGTTACTAATTACTAACAAAAATGCCATTTGGAATGGCCAGAGTGTTAATACCCATCAAAAAACAAAATGAAAAATTTGCATAACTGCTCCTTTCCTAATCATCTTAACGCTCTTCTTTCTTTGACATCACTACTTGACTTTTAGAAATGAGAAAACATGGAAAGTGGGAAAATTGTTTTTAAATATGAAAACAAAAGCATGGTTTCACTGACATCAAATCTTGAAAATATGTCAGTTAAAAAATAGAGTGATAAATTCTTGCTGTTCTCAGCAGAATAGAACGAATATTAGGAATATAAGAGAACTTGTTTGCTTTTTTAAAAAAACTTTTCCTTGATAAAATATTATGCAACATAGCAGTTCATAAAAGTAAATTAAAAGTAATAAAATTGGTTGAGTATTCATAGCCTTGTCTCTTGGCTCATTCTTTAACTTTGGTAATGGAACCTGAAGGCTAGCAACGGAAAACTGAGACTTCAGAAAAGCAAAAATAGTCCATTCCCAAAGAGGGTGTGGCTGTCCTTTGGTCATGGAGTTAGTCTATAGCAGAGGATATTGCATGACAATGCTTAAATTATATGTTTTATCTAATACTTGTGTTTCTAGGTTATATTAAAAACCTAATTCCCTTATAGGAGTAATTACCTTTTAAAATTTAATTTCATGAATTGATTTAATTCCCTTAAAATAGAAATGGTAGTATTTTGCATTGCAGTTTGAATGTCTTTCCTATGAGCACATAAGATTGTTGCATATGTAAATGAACCATCCCTCTTAGTATTTCTTATGTACTTTGTAAATGAAGGTGTCAAAAACAAATTCAGAAACTCAATTTCTGGTTTTGCTGTAAACCAAATACTTTTAATAGCTTAGCACACTTGATTTGACTTGGCATTTTCAGAATTGATTCACTGCTCTCTTTGCAAAACCTGTTAGTTCTAATCTTGCAAATGTAATAGGTTCCTCTTGTCACAATTATTATTTTTCAGCCTATACGTATATCTTCCCTCAGTTTATATAATTCTAATTTATCATCCATTTCCAAAAGAAATCACATTAAAAAAGCAGTAAGTTTTGCCATTGTCTACTGACTAAAGTGTTATGCATTATCTGAACAATAGCCTGGTTAAAAAAAGGGGGCTATAAAAATTCACCCTACTCCAAACCCTGGAGTAATTCCTGGAAAGAAACTGACAAGTCTTTTATGTTTTGCTGCAGGTCTGGTCAATTTAAACACAATTAACCTAGAGTTTGTAGCTTGCTTCTACCGCTTATGAATAGTTTAAATGAACAGGCTAAATATGATTGACTTGTTAAAGATTTTAAAAATTAGCCTAAGAATTAAGTAGCATTGGCGATAATTTAGGCTATAATGAGACAATAATATAATTTTTGTGCTTTCTTTAATAACTTTTATTCTCATATTACAATTCATTGTTTAATTAACAATGACAACTTGACAAACATTTTATATAATTACACTTTGCTTTTCCCCAATGTGCAGTGACTTCTGTTCATTCACATAAAGTGGCATAAGTCTGTCATCTGCATGGCTCCTTCACAGCCACATGAGCAAGTTATTCTGACATATGTGGTTCCTTTCCTGTGTTACCAAGTAACAAAAAGAAGTTTGAGAATTCTATATCTTTTCCCCTATTGATGAAAACCCAAATTAAGTTATAGTTAGAGAGGTTTTGAAAGAATGCCAAAACATTTTTTTTCTCAGCGTTTTCTCTTAGATTCTCAAATGGCAAAAAGACAAGGAATGGAGAATTAAGTTAACGAAAACCACGATTCTTTTAAACTGTATGTGAGGATAAAAAAAGGAAATAATTTTGGAATAGAAATCATTTCAATAGGTATTTCATATTTCAAAGATAGAATGAATTAGATCTGACACAAAAGGCACCTACTATTACTACAATAACTACATTTGAATCAATAATTGATGTATTTCATTTACATAAGATCTGTCATTTCTTTTTTGTTTTACTATTGCAGGCATCTTTGTACAGGGCTTTGATTCTTACAAAGGGCAAAGTATAATCAAACTGGCAAATATATATATATATATATACATATATATATATGTATATATATATATGTATATATATATATATATATAACCTGAAAAATCACATGAAAATTATTTCTTTCTATGTTTCATCATCTATCCACATCAAGTGCATGTATAATATGAATAAATAATGAAATCAAAGATAAATTTGAAAAATTACTATGTGCAAAATAGACAACATATATGAACTTTTTACAAAAATAAATCTTTATAGTTCTATACAAAAGTGAGTCTCACCAGTAAGGAAGTTTCTGTAGTAGTCAAATTTATAGTTAAGATGTTCATCTAAATATTATTTATAATAATGAAAATATGAAAATATCCTAAAAGTCAATCATGGCTAAAAAAAAAGGAAGGTACACTGTTATAAAGGACTCTACAGTCATTATAGATGATATTATACATTGACATGGAAAGATTTCAACCTATACTATAGAGCACATAAGGAAGGTTACAAGCAAAAATATATAGTATATATGCCCTTTTATATAAAATAATATTAGAATATATGTATTCAGATAATGATGTTTATTCACATGTCTTTAACTTATAAACATTGGTTGCAATTTGGGCAGCCAGATTTGTATGGATATTTACATTCTTCTTTACAGTCAAAGTAATAATAGCAGTGATGATCTTTCTGCAATGACTTTGAATCTTCTTATTTACCCTCCAGATGTGCTTCACTATTGAAACTGTGATCTTCTCATGTGAGGCATTTTAAGATGATATAAACATGAACAAAATCTGAGAAGCTATAGCCAAATAATAAGCAACCCTTACATGATTACTTCTTAAATCTGAATAGGCAAGGAATAGAATGCAATTCAGTAACAAACACATGCACCAAAAGTCAAATGTTCTTATGGAAAGCATACAGTTTCATGAGTAGGGAACAAGGAAATTCAAAGGTTCTTGGTGAGCAAAATGAAAAGAGATAAAACCAACAAACACAGAGTATAAGAAACTGCAAAAGCCCAGTCAAAGATTTTATCATTGGGATAATAAAAGAGCTGAACGTTTGCTCCCATCTTTGTAGTAAATATATTAATAAAAATCTAAATATCCTCTCTAATGTAAAATATGGACCTTTGATAGTAAGACTGTTTCAATGTAGGTTTATCAACTGTAACAAGGATACCGTCTGGTTTGGAATGTTGATAGTAGGAGAGATTGTATTTGTGTGGGGAGAGGGGGTTTAGGGATATATAGTAATTTCAAATTTGTTTAAGACTGATATTACCCTCTGAATAAACAGTAAAATTCAAACCACTGTACCATCACTCTAGATCCATAGTAGACAAATTCAATTAGAGCTTTTAGCAGACAATGATGAGATAAATTTCTAGATACAGAAATAATAGTCATTGTTATTGGGATATGTTATATTATTAGACTTTAAAATAAGAAAATTTAGATTTCTACTTCTTTATCACAAACAAAGCAGAGTCTTTGAGTAAATTACTAAATTCATTTTACAAAAGAGAGGGAGTAAGTGGGGAGGTGGGTGAGGGAGAAGGGACAGAGACACAAATATACAGTGATAGAAGAGAACTGACTGGGTGATGAACACATAATACAACACAGAGAAGATGTATTGTAAAATTGTACACCTGAGACCTATGTAATTTTTACTAATCATTGTCACCCCAATAAATTTAATAAAAAATATAAAATTTAAAAAATAAGTAAATAAATAAAAACATAAAGAGAGGGAGTGATTGCTTATGTCTCACTGAGTAACAAATTGCCCCAAATGTAGTAGCTTTAAACAATGACTACTTCATTTGTTCAAGATTTTTCAGGTTAGAAAATTGGGCATGGCTCAGCTGAGTTTCGTTTCATATTCTGGCTCTATACGGCAACAGATGGGATCATTCAGTCAAATGGATACAGCTGGGGACTGTTTGGGGCTGGAGGTTTCAAGAAGTCCTTCACAGTTCTGTCACCCCACATTGCCTCTTTGAAGTTGGCTAGTTTGAGACCTGCAATTGTCAAGAGTGTTGGATTTCTTACACGGAGGGAGTGGTCTAAGAGGGAGACAGTGAAAGCCGTGAATCTCTTACTACTCGAGTATGAAATCATTTGGCATTATTTCTACTCCATTCTATGTGAAAAGCCAGTCAGCCACAAAGCCAGCTCAGTTTCAAGGAAAGGGGTAATGGACACTGCCTCTTAATGAGAGGAATGGGAAGTAATTGTGGTCAAATTTTGATTTTCAGAGGAAGAGATCTCAGTAGGGCCTTTGGCAAAATGCATCACTTTCTATTAGGTAACTGAGGTTAATCAAACGAGGGACTGTTCTACTAGATTTTAGCTGATATTTTACCTCCTCATCTGGATTGGAGAAAGGGTATGGATTCAACTGATGGACACTGTGGAGTCTGATTTTCCTGACCTGAAAAACTAGGAGTATGTTGGCAGTACACACCCCACTGGGATGCTGTGTAGGCTAAAGAACACAGAGTCTGCAAAAGTGCCTGACATGGTCCTTGGGGCATGACTTTACTTAATAAATGTCAGCTAATCCTGTAATTTGCTTTAAAAAAAACATTGGTTTGCAAATAGGGAACTACAATCACCAAGGAAATGGGAGAACATTTCTGTTCTTATAGTATGGAAGGGCTATATTAGCCATTAAGTTAGAAATCTAGGAAAGTACAGTTTACTTATGTGAAGTTTTTTTAGCATAGGAAATTAAGTTTATCTTTGGCTTTGGACGAACCTGCTAAACAAGAATCAAAAGTGAGATGGATAAATTCATTTCAGCATTCTCTATTTGAGTCTAACTGTATACTCTTTTGAACAATTCGTAACCTCTATTGGATGCCTCATTAATGAATGAGTTGAATAAATCTTTGAGACACGTGCATTTAAGGGGGAAAAGTGAGAAGGAAATAGCCACAGACTAGGGCTTCCGCCTGCATTAGGGAAGTTTGACAATTACCTTGATTTATAGAAATAGAGATTGAATAGTTTGTAAGGGGCAAAGGGCATGGTACCCCTATGAGATATGCTACATAAGAAAAAGAGAAAAAGTTCCCTTGATTCTCCAAAGAGAGCTATAACGAAGCTGCACTCCTTTGCCTCTCCAGCGCCAGCCCATCTTTGAGGAAGCAGAGTCTGAGCTTGCTCTGCTCCTTTGTCTACCCTCACAATCCTCAGTCTCCACCGCACCTGAGGCTTTGCTTCTGCCTCAATAACAAATGTCCTTGCATGTTACTACAATATTCATGAGTACACTTGAGTATTTAGTTAAATCCAAGCAGGCATCCACATGTATATTTTAGTAAAACTCAGTGCTTCCCTTATTCTTCCACATTGGTGTGAGGACTTGGTGGAATTTGTCGCCAGTGCTGGATCATGACCAGAAGAGATCTTAACCATCTCTTAACACTCTCTGCTGTGGTCTCCCCACTCCAGCTACATTGACCTCCTGCTGTGCCATGATCAAGCCACGCATGCTCCTGCCTTTGCAATTCCTTCTGCAGGAGAGGCTGCACATCTAGACCATATGTGGCTAATTCCCCAGATACCACCCACTCAGTGAGGCCTCTCCTAACCACTCTACAAACTGCAACTTCCAGTCTCTTTGGCACTCCAGCTTTACATTACCCTGCTCTAGTCCTTGTCCACAATACAGACCACTTTCCTATACATAGAATATGAGGTCAGACAATTAATTTTGAAAATTCATCCTAGAAAAAGTGGTACATACCTCAGTGCTGAATGTCACTATGGTCGCCTTAAAAGTACTTCTCTTGCCAGCACCTAACCCACCCTTCAAAGCAGTTCTGGAACTCTTTTTCTGCAGTGGCCATTAGAGCTGTCCTCATACCCAGAACCTAACAATTAAGTTTGCAAACTTGTCACTGTGCACTTACAGTGGAAGCACAGTACAAACAATTCAGTAAGGTGCCAAGGTTATGACACCTTACTGAGTTGTTTTTACAGTGCTGCCAATGTAAGCACGTAGTGGCAAGTTAAAAAAATATACAAGTGGACACATAGTAGCAAATCAACAAAATCTATAAGTGGAAAACACCCAGCCATAAATGCCTCTATTTTTCATATTACATGGCTGGATATTAACACTTTCAAGACAGCCCTCGTATATATTTAACATGCGTGATGCTTGTCTCTCTTCAAAGGCAAAGACATGTGTTTTGTGCCAGCAACACTAAGAACAGAGCCTGGCACACTGGAGGCACAACAACATATTTATTAAATAAATATTTGTTGAATAAATTGGCTATGATAATTTTTTGCTCAAAAAAGTCAAAAGTTTTTGTTGTAACAGGGCAGTAAGCAGCAATATATATTTTGTTTTATACAATAGATAATTAAAGTATTTAAACTTTTGATAACTCAAGGCATGATCTTTGGCTTTATGAAAAATTCACTAATCCAGAATATGTGATTACCAATCAAACCAAAACATTATTCATGTAATTTTGTCTACATATTTTAATCTGGAGATAGTTTATATCTTGAGTTTTGTTATAAATGTTTAAAGTACTATTTATGAACCTTATAATGTTAAGAGTATAAAGCTTTAAATAATCAATTAGCACATTCAATTAGTTCATAATCATTGAAACATACAAGTGGGACTATGGCTCATTTCAAATCTCAAAATACAAAGTCACTTAATTCAGAACTCCATCTGTGCCTCAGTCTCCAGAGTCTGACAAACAGTCTCCAAATTGTCTTCTGAGTTTTCATCAAAACAAGACACCAGTTTGGAATCTATTTTAACATTACTTGTAATATATGGGGACTCACATCCCATCTGCTTTGATTTTTCTCTAATGAAAATTCCTAGTTGTTCTGTGTCAGAAAAGATGTAAGTATTCCCTAGAAATAGTGCTGTTATTTAGAATGCAACAATAGAGAAAAATTGAAGCCCCAGACCTTATATATTTCCTATTCATAAAATTGTAATTGGCCTTTATGTCTGTGCTACCCTGGAGACAGGGAATTAACTTTATGTACATAAACATATATTGGATACCCATAAAACTCTGAGTAGTTCAAAACTCTCATTCCCCAAAAAGAATTAGAAATAAAATCAAAGCATATTTTTCTTTAATCTTTGGGATTTTGTACAGTTTAATGTTACCTCTTGAGATGATATTAAATTTCAGTTATTGTAAATAACTGGCATAGGGAGAACTATGGTATAATTTTTGCAATAGCATTATAAATAGACAACAAATCCCCACAAAATTTACATTTCACTTGTAGAAAAAACTCAACTCCTTGCAATAAGCAAATGTTTATATTCTCCTTTGTCATAGTGGCTAGGAGTGTAAGCCTTGTTGGACAGCTCATTCAGTTTAAAGCCTGGTTTTACTACTCTCTAGGACCTAGGTCATGACTTGGACTCCCCTGCATACTGTCAGCCTCATGTTACTTATATTAGTAGGGATAAAAATGCCTGTATCAGAAATTAGGAAGGGATGAGCCCTGAGTAAGTTAATATACATAAAACACTCAGCACAATTTCTGATTCACAATAAATGATTACGAATTTAAGGGCAATCAGATAGAATGGATACAATTTCAACTCACAGGTGATGGTTCCAGAGGCACAAAGTTGTCTTGTCATTTGTCAGACCTAAGAAAAGCAAGTATGCCACTTTGCCATAAGAACCAAAAGTAAAATTTTGTCCTGTGTCTCTGTTTATTTTTTGTGTGCTTAAATCACAAATTCAGGATATATTCAGCACCTGAATGAGAATATACACATATATAGAAACCTGAAGTAACATTGTTTTTAAGGTATCCATTATATTGTCTTCATTCTTTCTCCCGTAAGTGAAATCTAAAGCTTAAAAACATTCTTTGAAGCTATAAGCAAATATTGAAGTAATATACAATTTCATTTATGCATAGCAATGTATTCTGTACCTATTTCCAGATTATGTATATATAAAGTTTTTAAACAAAGATTACTACAATATGATTAACATCTCAAAAGAGAAAGAAGGAAAAATAAAAGAACCAAACAATAAAAGAGACAGGGGGAGGGAAGAAAAGAGGGAGGGAAGGCGGAAAGAAAGAAAAGCAAGTAAAGAAATCTGGTGCAACAAAATCAAATTTTTCAGCTGCAATTCTTACATTATATGCAAAGAGGAGCCCTCCTTGCCTTCAATCAGCACCCTAAAGGGACAGATCGTTTGTGTTCTGAGCCCTCTACAGAACAGAGGCAGCAAATTAGAGGCCAGTGGCAGGCAGTGGGTTGGTGTTAATCCTCTGTGACCAGTTTGTTGAACATGCCTGACTTCCACGTTAAATGCGCATACACAAACACACACACACACACTCTTAATTTTATCTTCCACCATGTCCATCCCTGAATTCACCTTATTCAGTATTCAGTAGGCCTTATTTTCAAATATTTCTGAATGTTCTCAAGCAAGGTTTTCCTGCTCATTTTTAAATAGAGCCTCCTACAGTCATTTGAGTACCTATTTAAATTTAAGTATGGTTCAATTTAAACTCAGAAATCAAGAAGTTAGCCCAAGATAACAAACAAACAATTCATAGTTAAAATTGTTTTTCCCTTTGAACCTGTTTTAAACTGGAAACCTAGAGGCTGGTCTTGGAGGGGAGGGTGGTACCATATCCTCCACAGACCACTTGAGGGTTTCTTTAGGACCTGTCTCTCGTAATGCTCCCTTGACTCAAGTACAGGTACCTGGGTCCATTCAGAAGAGTCCATTGCCACTTCTTGCTCACCTTGAGAATCTCTTGATGCTTCCTTAACCTGCCTCTTTCTTCTGAAATCTCTTTGCCCTATAGGCAACCACACTGGACATGACCCAGAGCAATATGGTCTGGTTTTTTCTCCCATGCATTCCATGTCAGGTCTGTGAAAAACCCACATATCTCTAACACCAACAGATTTCAGGAGCACAGGCCGATTTTAATAAGCCTACTACTTAAGCCTAAGTCCAAGCATGCACTTATGGTTCTAGTTTACATTCTATTTTAGTGATCTCAAAACTGAGTCTGGAACAAGCCCTCAGGGTCTTCCCCACCTTGCAGAATATATCTCAAAACTGATTGTTTCCATTTTAATTGTCTCTGGGCTTGAGGCCAGAAGGAAGGACCCCTACTTGTACCTCACAAAAAGGACAGAACAGATACATCAGCTCTCTTAAAAGAGTCCTTTCAGGGACCTTGTCTTCCCACATCTCCCTTTTCAGGTCTGGTCTGGTCTCAGAGCTGAGGGACAAACTCAACTTCACTCACTCTCCGTTAATTTGTATAGGAGAGGGGTTCTACCTTCTGTCTTACGTTCACTTTGTTATCCTGATGCTGATCAATACAAAAATTCCCATTTTATGATTTGTTTCACCTCATTAGCCTGATGGGCTGAAGCTGCTAGCTAATGTAAAAGCATAGATCTTTCCATGCCTCAGTAAAATCTGTGGAACTAAAGAACCACAATGTAATAGAACCAGGCTGCTCAAAGTGTAGACTCCCGACACTCAGCCTGGGCACGACCTGGGACCTGGTAAGAAATGCAGACTTTCATTCCTACCCCCAATAAATGCTGCATCAGAATCTGCATTTTAGCAAGTTCTCTAAGAGATTCATACTAAAGTTTGAAAAGTACTGCAGGAGAGGATTAATAATGATGATTTTAATTCCCAAACTGTGATCCTTAAAAATTAACATCGTCTAAAATGTTTTCCACGAAAATGAGTTCTATAATCAAATGTATTTTAAGAATATCAAGTTAAATAAAGTTAAGCAAATTTTCTCTTGGTGGTCTCCTCAAAGCTCAATTAAGCACTGCTATACTCCACGAAAAAAGAGGCATGTGCAATATTTCTCTAACCTATTTGACCATAACTCCATGTTTCCTTAGGGTGATGTATTAATTTGTCTTAGAACACTGAAGTTTGTATAACACAGTTTGAAAAAGGCTACCTTAATTTATGAAGAAATGGTCAAATTATATTTTACCAACTCTACTTAACACATCAGGAAAATGTCTACTTGAGCTTTAAAATTAAACATTAGAAAAAATGCTTATTGAACTATCTAATTCTCTGAATCTTAACTTGAAAATACTGTGGGTGACGTTTGCTTCTGTCTTCCCAGTGCTGCTACCAGGTCCATTACTCTCCTTCCGCCTGCTGGAGTTAGGAATGTGACGCTAATCTCAATTTGAACGCAACATTTCTTGGTATGTTCAGACACAGGAATTCTCACTCTTCTTGCCCTTTATCAAAATACAGTAGGAGTCTCCATTCTATTTCTCCTACAGCAGATGCTGCTATAAAAACAATTTGTTAAAGCCGTCCTCTGATAAGTAATATCTGAAGTTGCCAGAATATGCTCTTCCTTTTTGCTTTTTTTAAATAGAGAAGATCTAGGCTTTAAATTGCTTTATCCTAAGACAAACTAATTTACATTCACTGTTACAATTCAAATACATTGTACCTAAAACAATCTCTGTGAATATCACACACATGAATTCTGACAGACAGCTGGAAGTAAGAAGGGCCCTGTACTGAGAAATCACCAAACTTGCAAGTATGGGCATCCTAGTACATGCTCTTCATTTCCTGGTTTTTTTTGGTTTGGTTTTGTTTTGTTTTACATGGGTAGTTCCCTGGCTGGGAATCGAACCCAGGTCACAGCACTGACAGCGCTGAAGCCTTAACCACTACACCACCAGGGAACTCCCTTCATTTCCTGTTATGATCATAATTTTATCAGGGGCCCCATGTTTCTTTACAGTTATTTAATTATTTAAACTTTTTAACTAAAAGTTAAACTATTTAACTTTTCTCTATCACTTCTGATGGCCCAGGAAGACATGTTTTACAGGCACAAAGAGAATTTTATAGCCAGCTCTCTCTCCTGTCCACTTAAGAGCTTACCATGAACAATTCATATAAAAAATGTAAGCTAGCACTGAATTTGTTTTTAAATTATCCCAGACATAATTTTTAGCTAAAAAATATCTCACTTTTAGTCTCATTTTTTTTCTTTGCTTGTATCATAAAAATAATTCCTGGCTGCTATTTTTATACATTTTTTGATCATAACAAAATTAAGTTAGCTAAGATTTCAACTAGTTTCATCTAGCTCCCAAAGTTGTATTTAACCCATCATACTGAATAGGTTCAGAGGCAACTGATGTTTAAAACATTACAAAATATTATCTGATATAATATCAATAGTCTGGCTCATTTTGGACTATCATCACACCCAGTATTTCATACAGAAACTATTAATCATCATTATGGTTAATTCCCAAGTAAATAAACAGAATTGAGAATATGCAAAGAAGCTCAATGGTAAATAAATACCTGTAATTCCTGCTTCCCTTGTGGCTTTTTATTTGGATCTCAGAATTTAAAGCATGCTTTTTTATTCCCTCCCCATCTTTAGTTATTCAACAAATACCCATTCAATGCATATTAAATGTTAGGCTCTGTTTCCAACTTTGTGGATTCAAGAAAATTTTAAAAATAATAATAAAATATGTTAAGGGTCAGATAGTGACATATGTTAAGAGGAAAAATAAAGCCATTCAAACAAACAGAAAATGACTAGAGTAGGGGAGCAAGAGATTGTCTTCCTTGACCCTGAAAAATGATAGAAAAAATTTTAAAATATATACAAGGGCTGTCCAGAAAAAAATCTAGCCACAAATGCCTCTATTTTTTATATTACATGGCTGGATACTCTACAGATAGCCCTCATAAATACATATAAATATAAATACATTTGATCAGCTGCATGTTGTATGTACTGTCATGAACCACATAATGATGTTTTGGTCAATGATGGGCTGCATATACACAGCAGTGGTCCCATAAGATTTTAAGCTGAAAATTTCCTATTGCCTAGTGACATCATAGCCACTGTAATGGCATCACCAAATGCATTACTCATGTGTTTGTGGTGATGCTGGTGTAAACAAACCAGTTGTATAAACGTATAGCACTTACAATTTAATACAGTACAGAATACCTGATAATAAATAACTATGTTACTTGTTTATCTATTTACTCTAATTTTTATCATTATTTTAGAGTGTACTCTTTCTACTTATACAAAAATATTTTCTGTAAAAACAGTAATACCATGTTACATCAAGAGCAGTGCACATGTCGTCTTTATCAAATCTCTTGATTGCATCATTTTCACCTGTGCTTGATATAGTCTCATGTTGTTTATAAATTTAGTGTAGCTTAAGTGTACATAGTCTGCTTAAGTGTATATAATCCACAGCAAGCTTGTCCAACCCAGGACGGCTTTGAAGGTGGCCCAACACAAATTCATAAACTTTCTTAAAACATTATGAAAATTATGCACAGACCTTTATTTTTTCTCATCGGCTATGGTTAGTGTTAGTGTATTTTATGTGTGGCTCAAGACAATTCTTCTTCCAATGTGGCTCAGGGAAGGCAAAATATTGGCCACCCCTTGTCTATAGTGATGTACAGTAATGTCCTAGGCCTTCACATTCACTCACCATGCACTAATCATTCACTTACTGACTCACCAAGAGCAACTCCCAGGTTGTACCTCCATTCATGGTAAGCACCCTATACAGGTGTACCATTTTTATCTTTTGTACTGTATTTTTTTCCTGCATGTCTCCAATGCTCAGATACACAAATACACATATTTTTATCAGATTATCCCAATTATACTGTCAATTTAGGTAAAAAGCAGTGCTCAGGTTTAGCTTTTCTCAAAATGATTATTGATGAGGGACTCCTCCATGAATTTTCTGTGGCCCATGTTTTTCAGACCATATCAAAACTTCTCTCCAAATTTGCTGAAAATGTACATAGCTATTTTCATTTGACATGATAGAGAGAAAAAAAGAAAGTTTATTTTAGTCACATAGAAAGAAATCTATTCCAAACTGTGTTTTAATTTGATGTCATGAATATAGTAACAATATAATGGTGTTGTGATTTTATGAAAAAAATTAAAGACCCAGAAATACACAGTGGGCATTTTCTTTTTTTTTTTTTGTCATTTATTTAGTCAGTATAATGACCAAACCATTGGTCTACTTAACAGCAAAAGTGAGAAAAAATTAATATGCATTGTTTGATACTGTATAGGAAAAATAACTGATTCACTTATTCAGGCAAATATTAATATCATAAATTTTTAAAAAGTCAACATTGGAAATGTGAGGAAATATTGTTGCAAGCTTCAGAAAAGTCAGTGTATACAACAGAAATGCTGTCAAGTAAAATGAACAGCACATGTTTATAAAACTTACACAAAATATATTAGCAATGAATGTACTGGTCTTCTGGAGAGACGCTCATGCTGACTGAATTCAAGCCTGTGAGATGCCTCTTGGCCCTCTGTGCTGGCTTTTAATATTCTCAACCTGAAACACTGTTCTCCAGTCAGTTTTTATTTTAATTCCTCTGGCGTGTTTGATGGGATGTATAAAAAGATTTCTATAAACATCTAAGATTTTATCACAGTTCAGTCAAATCCCAATTTTGACTTCAAAGGTAATATAATCAAATATCATGTTTACAATATAATCACACACCACATAGGATTATATGTACTATTAAAACAACATTAGTATATATTTATATAATTCAAGAACAACAACCCTGTCAGAGATGTATTATTATTGTTTACCCACTATGAGGAAAATACAGCTGAACTTAGATTATTTGATTTTGTATCTTTACTTTTGTAGTATAATGTATCCATTAGCTAAGATCTATTATATACAATTGTGTTTCTGGGATATAAATTGAATTATTATATTTTAATTAATGATTCATAAGAAAATATCATTCATCATATTTTCTATAAAAATGAAAGCAGAAGGAAAATATGAATATAATTTTTGAAATTTGTTTTAAAATCTCTTGGTGAACTTGATAAATAGAGTGCAGACAGATGTATAGATATAAAATCACTGGGTTTTGATCTCTAGTTGTTTTATATATACTTTTATATCTCTAATCTGAAGTTAAGAATGATGTATTAGACTACTTTTATGCCCACTTTGTTTGAAATATAATGCCATCACAGGCTTCCTTCTAATGTGCAATCACATTTCTAATAAAAAGGTGAATGAGTTAGGACATTTGTCATAAGGCTTGACTTCAGCCTTGTCACTGTCAATAGGCTTCAAGGTCTTGATCAAATCACATAAACTTTCTATGTTTCTGATTCCTGCCCTTCCCCAAATAACTAGATGAGTAAATTCCATTGAAGATTCAAAATTCTGATTCAAAAGTTAATCTTGAGCACTTACTATTAACAGTTTTTTAATAGTAAATATTAAGTAAGATGGTAAAAAAAGTTGATATCACAATACTTAATTCCTTAATGTTTACCAAACAAGTGTTAATGACTAGAAACTAAAGTTAGTAGTTAAAATATGGGTTAAAAACTTTTAAATACAACTGCTGCAGAATGTCTGTAATATCTGTATATGTAACAAGCTCTTCACTGATTTCCTGGTTTTATAAAACTCAGAAAAAACTGCAATAATAATGATGATGATGATGATGATGATGGCATAAATCATATTATGTGTCACAATATGTGGAAGATACAGGACTCTCCCAATTGTGGTAGCAAATAAGGGGAGGAAATATATATACATATACGTGTTACAAACAAGGCAAAAAGAATAAGAGAAAAATACAATAAAGCAAGAAATCTGTCATTATTTTAAGATTCATGGTGCATTTGCATAAGGACTAACCATTTCCCTATTAATGTTCTAAGTTTTCATGCTATCCTACTGAGAATTCAAGTCTGAGATGATTTAATTAGTGGTTTTTCTGATAAATTCTGCTATAAAAGAATAAAATGATTAGGGATTATCTAAACTAATTTTGCTGTAACCATGTATTTGTTAGCTTGGATTTTTTTTCTTATCATCCTGGGTTCATATCAAACCAGGATCTCTAAATGGAAGAAAGAAAAGGAAAAATAAAATAATATATTGCACAGATTTGTGCCACTGTGCACTTTTACTTGAAAATTGAATTCCTTTTGTCCTAGGGAGGTAAATGTAAAATCACGTAACTCCATTACGTTTAATGAGATAAAAATAGCCCTCACAAGTGCATTTGAAAATTACTCCTCATTCTTTTATAAAAACATCAGTGATTTTAAAATATTAATTGGGCATCATATGGGCATTTAAGAAAATCCATGCAATAATACAAACACAGACTTATTAAAATGACAACAATCTGCTTGTTTTTATTTGCTGCTCAGAGCTAAGGCAAAAGTGTATTTTTTTCTTCCTTTCCAATGATGAAAAATTCTATCTTCACTAACTCTATGACTTATTTACACATACTTGAGGAGCAGAACATCTTTACACTTAAAAAACTTTCTATAATAATACAATGGATTAACTGCAAATAACCAGCAGAATAAATTGGAAGCATTTTCTTTATGAAAATAAAAACGTAAAGTTTTTTGGGTGGGAAGTGCAGTAAAATAAAAACATATTTCCTGCATGGAAATCAGTATTCACTTGGAAGAAAAACTAACTACAAAGATGAGATCATTTATTTTCCTCTGGTTGAATAATCTCAGTTTTGTCCTCAAGATTGCCCTGTATTGTAAGGTATCATTATAATATACAGCTGAAAATCCCAATATGTTTCTTAGTTCTCAAAAGATAACATGAGGAAGCAAATAAGCATCTAGCATAAGGGCTTTGGATGGTAGGATTTACTTGGTGAATACAAAAAACAGAAAGGCTAGTTCATTGCCAATGAACTTCTTTCTTAAACTTGTAAACAGATTGATGAAATATTTTTTAGAAGAACATTGTTATATAAAGACTAGATTCTAAAAAAAGAACTTTAGGAAGATTTGTCATTTAGTGTTATAATAAGGAAATTAGAATTATTTTTCTTGAAAGATCAATCCTATTTCTTCAAAGACTGGTGAAATTTTAAGCTTGATATTCATAGCTTCGTTAATGAAGTAAATCATGGTTTTTCTCATCCATCAGCTCTGCAGTAGGATTACATTGTGAATTCCTGTCTCAACATTTCTTATAAGGCCCCCATATGACCTACCTCCATGAAGCCTTCTTTAATTCTCCTAAATATTTCAGTTCTTGTTTATCACTTCCTCTCCTACTCCCATCCCAAATTCTATTTCTCTCAACAGTACATCTTCTCCAGTGACATTAATTATAAATCGTCCTCAGTTTCATTCTTAAAATCATTTGGATCTTAAGTGACATGAAAAGTGGTCTATACATGGTAGATTCTCAGCAAATGTGTGAAATGATGATGGTGGTGCTTCATGGGGATGATGATAATGGGGATGATCACAATCCTGATAACGATGGTGGTGCTAGAGGGGAGGCAGGCCGTGTGATAAATCATCCTCTCCCTTTCCAACGTGTTTTTTCAAACCTGTAAAATACCTCAAGAGAATTTTAGGGCAAAAATTCTCCTTACTCTTTACTGCTCACTAGTTTCTTCCTTTGGTGGGATAAATCTGACTGATGAAATTATAGACGTCTATTTAGTGTTGATCTTCATTTGGGAGTTAATGTCCTAATCTTACTTGCTCATGCATAGCCCCTCTTTCTTTGTTTATCTACCACTATTGTTTTGGAAATTGCCCACCCATGAGCCCTATATATTCTATCTCCAATCTTGCTTTTCCATAAAATAAACCAAAGAGAACAGGTTATGCCTTATGCAGTGAAGTTTTCAGTTATTTAGCTGCTCCATTAGTAATATTTTTAGACAGCTTCTATGGAGGCAAAAAGAAAAAGAAAAAAGATTTTATTTGAAGTTCAAGCTGTATTTTCTAATCCAGCTATGCCCCTAATGATTTCTTCTCATTCTAACTCCTGCTATACGTTGCCAAATAGGTTCAGCATAATGACAGAATTGGATGGGATAGCTAATTAACCAAATCAAATACTAGAAGTGATGATAGTGATCATGATAAAATTACTCTTATTAGCCCTTTCAAGTTGGACTAATTTTAATTTTAATTTTTTGCCAGAAACAGACATCTTCAAAGATTTTCTTTTTAAAACTCTTTTAGAAAGATGCTAGGACTTAACACAGCATGATTTTGGTGAATTCTTTGTCAGGATCAAATTTGGTTGGTGTATATAATCCTCTTACTACATTTCAAATTACATTAAAGGCAAAATCCGACACCTGGCTGATACTGGCTACTGAGGTTTACTCTTAATGTCTATCCTAACAACTTTGTCGCTTTCAGGGGCTGGAAAACAAAAACCCACAACCCCCTGTATCCCCTGCTGCCATGGATTTAAATATAATTTCAATTTCACCAATCAGATACCCTTATGGAAGATCTTCATTCGGAACAGAACCATTTGACCGAGTATAAAAGACTCTCCAGCTCTCCAGAATCTAGATTAAGTATCCCCCTGACCAATTTCTGAGATGTTAGCTGTAACGGCAGCTTCTCATTCTGTAGTCTGCCTGTGGTGGACCAGTTCTAGCCCGTGGGGGGCTGTTCCCAGATATTCAGCCTCAGGTCTTGTTTCTGTAAATCCACTAATTAATCCCTGGGACAGTTTTATCCCTCTAAAAATCAGGTTAATCTTAAACCAGATAAAGTATATTCTCCTGTATACAGTTAAGAACCTTGGCTAATATACCAGTAAAACAATTCAAGATGAAAATAAGAATTTAAGGTAAAAAAATAGATTATAAAACATAGACTAAACTTACACAGCTATTGTATAGGGTAGAACTAAGAAAAATACACCTAGAATCATGGGGAAGTTGAAGCCAAAAGAGACTGAACTAAACACAGCTGCCACCTCTCCACAGTTCAATTCAAAGGGGCCACATTATTTTAAACACTGAGAGTTATCATTCCAGTTGAAGATGTCAAATTTTAATCTCATAGCCCGAAGAAAAAGGGTACATTAATTTATCTGATTTAAATGGCAAACATACCCCATAGGATTCAACAGTCACCTGATAGAAAAGAAACACATTATTGCTGTCAGTTCGTCAGACCCAGGATCATTCCTATGTATTTCTCACCAATTTCAGTTCCTGGTTCACCCCTACTCTATTAGAATGCCAGACTTAACTGGTAACAATGTCTATATACATATACATGATTTTTCCAATACCCTGTATTTTTAGTTCTTCAAATGCTTCCATTCCAAGGGTATCTATCAGTCACTCCCTCCAGTGTCAGAACTCAGAACTTGTCACTACCAGTAACTACAACAGACGCACAGAACTGTGATTATGTGACATACATCATCATAACATAATGAGTATCTTTCACTGACAAACACCACAAATCTATTTGGCACACGAAGACCTCCAATTCACTAATACAATCATTTTTCTCTATTCCTCACTCCCCTGATGCTCTTCCTTCTCTCTTTATCCAGTTTAGATCACATGGTTTGTCATAATCACTCTTGTATACCTTCCTTGCCTCTCTTGCCCATCTCACTTGATCCTGCTTATTGGCCCAGCCACAGCTCAGGTTCGATTCAGCTCTTTCCCCATTCCATACTGGGCCCCATAACTGCATGTGGCTGGAAAATAACACACCACAGCATTCTACATCTTACTTGATGCAAACTCCATCATTCCTGTTGTTCAAACCAAACACTTAGACTAAGCCTTAATTCCTCACTTCCCCTCATACCCCACATCCAATCCAATGGAAATGCATCTTGCCAATCTTTCCAATATGTCCAGGAGCCAATCACTTCTCATCATTTCCATTGCTAATACCCAGTGCTACCTGCCATCATCTTTCACCTGAATATCAGACCCCATTGGGGTCTCTTTGCTTCTACCCCGACACTCCTACTGTTAGGCTATTCTTATCAAAGCAGCCAAAGTGATCGTTTTAAAGGCAATGAAGACTATGTCCCTCTTCTAAAATCTGATCAAAATCTTTCAGTGGCTACCCATTTCACTCAGAGAAAATCCAAAATCCTTCCAAGGCCCACAGTGCCATAGAGGACTACTGCTTTATCGCCAGTCACAACTTGGATTTCTGACTTGTCTCCTTCTCTTCAACCCACTCACTCTGATGCAGCCTTCCTCATACTTCCTGAATCATCCAAAACACTTCCCAACCCTTCCAACTTTGCTTGTGATGTTCCTTCTACTTGGGATTCCCTTTCCCAAGCATCAGCATGGTTACCGTCTTCAGTTCTTTAAACATTGTTCATATCTTAGCTTCTCAATTTTGACCACTCTGATCACCCTATTTAACATTGCAACTTGCCACAATTTATACACCCAGCATTTTCAATATCCCCATCTTTAAAATTCATAATCTTTGTCACATAGTAAGATTCAAATCTTTATTATGTTCACTATATCCCAAGTGGAATGTAATTTCCATGAGAGCAGGGATCTTTTGTTCCATTCACTGATGTACCCTCAAACACCTAAAAAGTAATCTAATGTAACAAAGTTGCTCAATAAATATTTGTTGAATAAATGAAAAGTGAATGAATTAAATGTATAAGACTGAGGAGATAGGTATAAATGAGGATAACCTAACTTCAACTTCTAGTTGGAAAACATGAATGACATCCCACCAGAAATAGAGACATCAGTCAGCCTTTTATTATAATCCATCCTTCAGTTTCATTGTCTTCTTTGTTATTTCAACAAGCAGGTGTGAGATTAGAAGTGGTTCATTTGAGATAACAAAATAGAATTTTCAGGCAGATAAAGTGTTTAAATAGCATATAATCACACTTCATGGATAAAGCACAGGAAACCTAAACAAAACTCACACAATTACACTTAGCAAAACAATACAACTGTACATCTTGACTTTATAGATATGCTGTTTTTTTTTCATTCTTACATAAGCAGAAAGCAAATCTTCAAGAATTATAGAATTCCATATTGAACCAATCAGCAAAAACTTTTGTAAATCATTATTAGGGAAAGATTAAAGTAAATATTAATATTAGTTTTATATCTTAATTTACATAGCTCTGATTTGTGCAATTATGATATGTGCATATCAAAATAAGTAATTTATCATATTTTGCAGTTATTAATACTGTTTTAAACATGTATATATTCAAAATGCCACTTGTTTTAAGTAGGAACTATCAAAGTCCTCTCAATTTCACAAATATGTCATTAAGTGCAATATAATTCTGTTTGTACTTTTAGAAAGACTTTTTTTCTTTAATTCATTAGAAAGACTTTTGCAAAAAAGGTTTAAAATAAAATGGCCTTTGGGTAAACCAAGAAAAATTTTATACAACTTAAATCCCCAGGTTAACTATGTAAATTTTATATTAATTTTTATTTTGGTATGTATCTAGCCTTCAGAGAAATGATAAAACAACTATAGAGTTCATTCAGTAAATATTTGCCAAGGACTATTATGGCTTGACAAAGTCCTTACTGCTGTGGATAGATATTGAGTTATGTACGCTTCTTGCCCTCTAAAATCTCAAAAAGACTTATATTATAGAAAGGCAGATATACAACTAGGAGAATTACAATAAAATGTAGTATGTACTTCCTCAGTTTGGGTCCCTCCTACAATGCATACACTTACAACAAAATCTGGTGAAATGATTTGAGCCCAGTGCACTGAATTTTGTGCTACCCATGAAGCAAGCTCCGAGATGGAGATTAGCCTGAGGCAGGTTTAGGGCACATGCTCTGCAATCATCAACCAGAGTGGGCAGGTGAGGAAGCAGAGAAAGACGTCAAGCTGTAATACAATATCTCCAAAGGTCTCAGCTGACCAGTGGAGAGTTTTAAAGCTCAGAGGGTTATTCAAAATTGTCCTGAGGTGGGGCAAGGGAGCTGAACCCCATATCAACAAGTAAATCAGTCATTATATGGAGGCTACTCTGGGAAGGGACCTCAGCAAGACAATCCTTATAGGGGGGTGCCTGGCCAACTAAGCTGTGACCAAGGTAATGAAGTCATGTCATACTATGCCTTGTAGTAAGAAAGGAACCCCTGAGAAGGGGGAGATGGGTATATTAGGCTTATTGAGGCATGCCAGATAATGTCCACATACCTGGCCGGTACATTACATGGTTGTACTCATCTGCTCTGGCTGCCAAAACACAATACCACAGACTGGGTGGCTTAAACAATGGAAAGTTAATTTTCTATACTTCGGGCTTTGCCTGATGAAATCCCACCCCCCAGGTTCCAGCACATGAAGCTGTAGAACCAAGGCAGTGTCCCTGATGACCTCTGAAGCACCTTGGAGGTCCTTCTTCCACATTCAACAAGAATATCACGCATAGTTCTATGCTGCAGAATCTAAGAACTCCAACAGCCTTCCTTCATCTCACCCCACTTTGTCTGTCCCCTTCAGTTCACACCGGCAGTGTCTCTGCTAGTATAATCTAATGTCCTTTCCCAGATTCCACTCAGATGGCTGATTACCATCATGGGTATCTCTTTATGAAGTGGTTGTCCAACAATAAACTTAGTGTCTTCTCCAAAACAAACTTCCTCAGTTTTGCAATATGAATATGTTGAGAATTTTGCAAATGTTTAAGTTTTGGTTCTTCTTTGCTTAATAATTCCTTCATCAATTTATACCTCTCCTCTCACATTTTAACTCAAAAGGAGAAGCCAAGCCATTCCTTCAAGACTTTGCTTAGAAATCTCCTCAGCTCTATTACCCATTCATTCCATCATTCATAAGCTTTGTCTTCCACAAAACACTAGAACACACTTCAGCCCAGTTCTTTGATATAATACTTCAAAGATCACCTTTCCTCCAATTTCTAATAACATGCTCCTCATTTCCATCTGAGATTTAACATCTATATGCATATCAATATTCTGTTCATGATGGTTTACATATTCTCTAAGAAAATGAAGGCTTTCTAGCTCTCCTCTTCTCTGTCTGAGCCAGCCTTAATGTGTTATTTCTTATATGCACCTCAAAATTCCTCCAGCTCTTACGGTGACCCAGTAACAAAGCTGCTCCAACACTTTTAGATACTCATTAGAGCAGCACCCCACTTCTTGGTACCGAAATCTGTATTAGTCTGCTCAGGCTGCCATAACACAATGCCAGAGAGCTGCTGGCTTAAACAACAGAAAATCGTTTTCTCCCAGTTCTGGAGGCGAAAAATCTAAAATGAGGGTGATCAGTACGATTAGATTCTGGTGAAAGCTTTCTTTTGGGCTTGCAGACGGCTACCTGCTTGCTGTGTCCTCACTTTGCAAAGACAGAGAGATTTGAAATCTCTTCCCCTTTTTCAAGAGCACTAGCCTTACCAGATGAGGGTCCTACTCTTAGGGCCTCTTTAGGTGCTGTCACCTCCTCACTGGCCCTGTCTCCAATCACAGTCACACTGGAAGTTAAGACTGCAGGGATGAACAAAAATTCTGCAGCAGCCTCACTCACAATTCAACCCCACAGTGCTGACTGAATTTAAGGGGCACAGAAGAAAGGAACCAGCTGGGCAGCAGCAGAGGAGGAGCTAAGAGGCAGGAAGAGCAGTGGAGGTGGAGGAACAACACAGCTGAGTCTCCAGGAGCAGGGTGCTGTTGGAGAAAACAGGCAGGACAGATGCCAGACAGGCAGGGACAAAGTTAAGGCAATCTATTTCCAAATCCTCAATTTCTCTATATGCATGTTTTCCAAAAATTGAATGACTAAGAAGGCATCCGTGATTTCAGAGGCCTTCTTTTTTTACTCTCTTTTAAAGCATCCTTTTCACTTTACAAAAGAAAGGCAAACCTCTCACCTTCTTTCTAATTCATTGCTCTGGAGTATAAAACACCTTGAGAGACCCCTGGGAACAAAACATCATGGAAATATTTATACTCTATGTAGTAATGTTTTGAACTGTCTACCTTAGAATTAGAATTCAGGACACCTACCTGGTCATTAATGAAAGGAAGTATATTAACCCAATTGTTTGAACAAAAGTAAATAAAATTGGACATTTTCTGATACATTATCTAATTTGCCATTGAGTTTGACAATGAGGCCATTTTCCCATGATATTGGTTGTAGATTGAAAGAGCTAAACTGTAGTTCTAATGTTTTGATATAAATCATGTATACAACAAAAGTATCCAGAAAGTATGTTTGTTGCAAATATTTAAATTTGTAATACATTTTAAGATATCAATTTCAAATGTGAAAGGAAGATACATAATTTTTCAAAAATTACTTTAGGGATTGCATGAGTAATCTTTGACCACCACCATGTATCAGTGAACTATCTTCCAACCTTCTCTGAAGGATGCTCACCTTATCTATTTCCCTATGAGCCACAAACCTGTATCATGGGCAGTAACCTGATCTTTTCTCTGTACATAAAAGTGGGCAACATGGGTTTTTATATTGAACATTTCACGGTGCCCAAAAAACACAGCCCAATAAATGTACTTCCAATATTGGTAGCCTGACAACAGGGGCATAGCACTCAAAGGACATTAGGTAGTGTCCTAGGAGGACATCTTTTCCCCTCACACTCCAACTCCTTATTCTTTGACTTTCTCCAAAGGTGTCTTCTTCTTCTTCTGTCCCTTAAATCCAGATGTTTCTAGGAAATCTTTCTTGAACCAGTGTTTTTATACTACGTATGACCCATCTGCATGATCCTATCTACTCTATATCGGTGCAACTGATAGTCAAATGTATATTTGCACAACTGACTTTGTTCATAAACTTAGGTCATCCTAAGCTGAATACTCCAAGCTATGTGCAAAATCATTTATGTCTAAAATGAACTTATAACCTTCCTACCTAAGGCCTTTCTTCTTTGGACTCCCTGTGTGTTTCGTGTTTGTAATTTCTTGCCAATTTTCTAAATTTGAAATCTTGGAGTCATTCTTGAATCCTCCCTCTTCATCACTATGTATCATATTTAATCAGTCACAAACTCCTGCCAATTTGCATACTACACAGTTGTCAAATCCTTTCCCTACCACTTTACTGGTAAGGTACTCATCATCTCTCGGCTGAAATACTACAGTAGCTTCCTTCAGTATTCCTCTTTAGCACTAATGCTTAAAACTTCTATGTTTCTCTGTAACAAATAGCAGTAGTTAAATTTTTAAAATGTGCATGTATGTTATTAAACATTTTAAAGTAAGTACCTTAAATATATTATATATATTACATATATATTCATACATAACTCATAACAAACAAAAACAAACATTTTAAAGTATTAGAAATTAAGATAAATGAATTTCTATATTTTCTTCCTAGATCCCAATCTGAGATCCTAATCACCTTTTTTATATGTATGTGATAGAAAAAGAATTTAAAACAAAGATTAAAAATGACACTATCAAACTAAATATCAATAGCAATTCTAATACTTCTTTTCATGATTCACAAGATCAGCTTAAATACCTGTTTTTATTTACATCTTCCTATATATAGACACCACTGGCTTCCAGAATACAACCCAAGCTTTGACTTTAGCATAATATACAGATTTCTCCAGGATCTGGGTGTACACCAGGTTTCCAGTAATACTGAAGCTATTGGAATTATCTGCTGATGTGGCTGTTATTTTACTAAATGGTAAGTTCATTCACGGAAAAAACTGTATTTAATTTATCATTGTACCTTTGGAGAGTAAGACATGGTAGGTAACTGTTCAAAGGCATGTGTCAACTGCTTTCTCTGTATGCTTCGTTTTCTAATTATATTAATTATCTAATTATATTAATTATAACAATTCGTTATATTATTAATTGGGGAAAAATAAGTAATATATTGCTTTGGCTGTGCCAACTCTATTATTTCATTAAAATAATTACTGAAATAAGTGAATTTAAAAGATAGAAATATATTCATGTGACCCCGCCTAAGAACAGAAAGATAGTTGTTGTGAGGTTCACAAAAATCCCAGTAGTAAATAGCTAGTGAAAGATACTGGAATTATGGGTCTTTTACTGCTCTGGGTAAATTATTCTAGTTGGATAAGTTTGATGACTTGGGTTAGAAGTAGACATAGTGTTTAACCTTATGGATGCTGAAGTCAGAGTGCATATCTTTAGTTTTCATTTTATCACTGACTGTGTCTGAAATTAAATTATTTAACATATTTATGCCTTAGTATTTTCATGTAAAAAAGTGTTAATAAGCATAATATCTATCTTGTAGACTTTTCAGAAGAATTAAATGAGATTATACAGGTAGTCACACCCAATTTAATATATAAATATATGAAGTATTTGTAATAGTACCAGAAAATGCTAAGTCTTCAATAGGTGTCAGCTGTTATTATTCCCACAACAGACTAGGGAAAAACAAGAGATTTTGAATCATTTTCTCTCTTGAAATTTCAGATTGCATATACTGAAAGCCCTGAGGTTTGATACCCCGTCTACTAGCAAATAAGGGTCTTTAAATCCTATTGCAGCAGGGATTCATATTTTCCATCTATTTCTTGGGTAAGATCATGGTTCACGCTGTGAGCTTCTAAATAATTGATTGCTAGGTTCCTAACATTTATGTAAATGTATTGAATACATATTTATTAAGGATACTCTCTGTGTTAGGCACTGTCCTAGGCCCTAGCAATTCAGTAAAGACTGTTACTCATCTCTTAAGGAGTTTACATTGCAGTGGGGAAGAAATAAAGCAAATAAATACATACTATAATATTAGGAAATAATACATGCTATGAAGAGAATAAATCAGGGTTAATGAATGGAAATAATGGGAGTGGGCCTGCAAGGGGTCATTTTAAATAAAGACATTCTTAAAAGACCACTTAAAATAGGTTATCTGAATAAAGTGAGAGAGTAAATCTTAGGAATATCCCAGGGAAGTAGTTTAACTGGCAGAGGGAGCAGCAAGCATAAAGGCTCTCAGGCAGAAATATATGAGGGCTGTCAGGAAAGTATCCAGCCATGTAATATGAAAAATAGAGGTGTATATGGCTGGAGTTTTTCCAGACACCCCTCATACTTGGTAATTTGGAGGAACAGCAAGAAAGCCATTGAGAGTGTAAATAAATAAGCAAGATGTGTGTGCATGCATATTTGTGTCCAAGCACATGGTGTGTACACACGCATCATGAAAGAGGTAGAAAATGAGGTCAGAGTTAGGTAACACCCAGAACAAAAAAGTCCTTATAGGAAAGAGTTTGGTTACATGCTGAGCATAATGGAAAGTCACTGGAATATTCTGAGCAGAGAAATAGCATGAACTGAGTTACATTTTAGATAATACCATTCTGACTAATCCTTGAAAAATTGACTGCAAAAAGGGAAAAAAGGAAGCAGAAAGGGAATTTAGGAGGCTACTACAGTGTTCTAAGTAAGAGATGGTAGAGAACTGGACTAGAGCATTATAAGAAGATGTCTCAATCAGCTTGGGTTGCCATAACAACATACCATAGACTGGGTTTTTTTTAAACAACAGAAATTGATTTTCTAAGAGTTCTATTGACTATGAGTCTGAAATCAGGGTCCCAGTGTGGTCAGGTCCTAATGAAGCTCTCTTCCTGGCTTATGAAGAGGAAAGAACTTCTGCTTACTGTGTCCTCTTGGGGCAGAGACAGAAAGATCTCTTTCTCTTCTTACAGGCCATAAATCCCATCATGAGGGCCTTGCCCTCATATCCTAACCTAACACTAACTACCTACTAAAAGCCTCATCTCAAAATATCACATTGGGGGATTAGGGCTTCCACATATGAATTGGGACATGGCAAGTGAACATTCAGTCCACAAAAGAAATGTTGAAGAGAATTGTTAAATGTTCAATATATAAAGGTACTTTTTGATGAATTAATAAAAATATCTTTGTCTAACAGATTTTGGATACGAGCAACTTTGTAAATTCTCATGCCACATACAGAGATGTTCAAAACTGGTATAGAAGCAGGTATAGGAAAAAGTCAAGATTTGTGTTCTAGACACATTGAGTTTGAGCTTCTACTTTAATATCCAAGTTGAGAGAGGAGTAAACAGAAACTCAGCGGAAAGGTTAGTGAGTATTAAGTGTGGAGAACAAAATGAAGTTGAAAACAAAATCTAAAGATTAAAGCTTATCTTAATTTTTTCATGCCCTGATTCAAACAGCATAAAATCAACTTGTGTTTTTACAATGAATGACCTTTACAGTGGACATAGAAAAGGAACCAAGAGAACCTTTTAAGAACTGTAATTTTATAATACTTGTAACTTGAACAAGAGTATGCTGCTTATATTGGCCAATCATTAGACATCAAAGTATCTTTTATAAATGCAGAATTGTTCTCTTGTAACACTATCCTATAGAATAAGAACTTTGTGCAGCTCAATTTCATTTATTTTGTACCAAATTATATAAGGAACATGAAACAAATAAATAACAATGCTATAAAACCATTAACATGTCAAATCCATTGCAAAAGAATGTTTGATGTATTAGCAGTCAAAGACTAGAAGGCCCTGCTTGATCAAATACTTCCTGTTAATCAAAACTAATAGAGGATAGAGTAATAAATAGTCTCTGACATAGCAAAAGCAATCACATTTAACTGGAAGATAGATTTTACATATGGTTGATGTGATAGAACCATCAAGCTAACAAGAACCCTTGGGGCCAGTTGAATATTCATTAATCAGCCTGCTTTTGGATTTAACTCAGAATACAGCTGTCAATGAATAAATGGACTTTTGTAGAAAAGGTGATAAACAAAATCCAATGAATTGGCAAAATGGAAAATCTTGAAAGAGAATAAATGCTGAAAGATTAAGAAATGAATAAAAGACCTGAGCTCGGCTCTCTGCAGGGAAGACAAAATCTTCTTACTAAATAGGTATCTTTGGAGAATATTTTCAAAATATTTCTTCAGAAAGAAACTTCTGCTATGATAAGGGCATATTTTGTGAAATATTTTTAAAGAAGGCTTAAATTTTTTAATACTCTTATTTTCTACAGCACATTGAAAAGACAGACTTCTAAATAAACAGATTCTTTTTCAGTTCAAAAATCACTAATCTCATTTCCTGGGTGAAATGCTTTATCCAAAATCACCAAATAGACGGCTTTCTCCAAAGGCAGAGCAGTAAGAGTCATGATTAATAAAAGAGGCAGAAATGGCACAAGCAGAAATTTGGGGGTTGTGATCTCAATTGACGCGCCTTTTGGGCCAAGGCAGTTAAATGGTCACTACCCTGTCAGCAGAAACAAAACAAAATAGAACACACAAACAAACAAAAAACTCCAAATGATATCTATACTAACACTGTCACAATGCTGAATGAAAATTAACAATTTCAGTGACGAGTGACAGGAGGTTTGGGGCTGAGCAGAGCTCCAATTTCCATGCACCATCTGAAGAGGGACCCAATTCTTAGCATTTGGACATAGGGTTCCAGTTTTGACTCATGTCTAAAAAAAAAAAATTTAACATAAAAGCCGACTAGAGTTTTTAAATGTGAAATTTCTCAATTCTTTGAATGTTCTTCACAAATTCAAAAGTAAAACATTGTGTAAGCCATTGTTCTGTGGGTCAAACTCTGATTCTTGAGTGAATTCAGTTAAGTGGATCTCTAGTTTTTTTTTTTTCATTCCAAATGTAGGTGGCAAAAAATATGATAGAATATAAAGACTAGTAAATGTGTATTCTACAGAGATAATACACACTGGCTTTTGCTTATATTATATGATCTGTTCTACAAAAACTGACAAAGCAAATAATAATTACCAAACAACTTAGAGATTCATATGAATTTTCCTTTAGAAATATTTTTCTTTAAAAAAATAACATTTTATCATGAATAAAATGTGCAAACAGAATAGTGCAAAAAAAGTTTATAATTCAACATATTAAGTATAAAGTGAGCATGTAGGTAATGATCTCTCAGCCCAAGAAAAAGAATATTTGTTTATGTTCCAAAAGCCCCCACTTTATCCATTCCTTATCAAAACCTGTTTATACACTAGTAGAAACAACTCTCTTAACTTTATCATAATTTTCATATCAATTTTCCTAATTTTTTTTCTATTCTGTGTGTGTATTAAAGCTTATATAATATGGTTTAACATTGCCTTATAAAAAGTATAACATGTACATAAATAATGAGATTATATTGTATGAATTATTTTGTTTGTTTTTTTAGCTTCACAATACAAATTCTAGAATTACCCATGTTGGTTTCTAAAGCTATAATTCCTTCATCTTCTTTGCTATATACTATTCCATTTAACAAACATATCATAATTTATGTGTTCATTTATCTGTGTGGTATTGTTATTTGTATGATATTTGGTCTTCATCCACAGTTCCTGGCTTATAGCTACCCAAACCCTTGGAATTTCCTAAGTGTTGAAAGTGATTAAGGTGTCTTTTTACTGTGTTAATTATGCTGACTTTTGGCCCGCACCCAATGGTGGGGCTGGTTGCCAGGAGAACCAACCATGCAATTAGAAGTTTGGAACTTCCAGTTCACCCCCACCTCCATAAAGGGCAGAGGGGCTAGAGGTTGAGGTCAATTGCCAATGACCAATGACTTAGTCAATTATGACTATGCAATGAAGCCTCCACAAAAATTCAGGAGGACAGCTCCTTGGCCCCTTTTTAGAATTTCCACATTGGGGAACCAGAATGCTTCTACATGCTGGACCTCAAGCACTTTAAAGATAAAAGCTCCTTCATTGGAACCTTGCCCTATACGTATAACTCCTCATCTGGCTGTTGATCCTTTAATATTCTTTGTAATAAACCAATAACCTAATCAGTAAACAGGTTTTCCTGAATTCTGTGAGTCATTCTAGCAAAATAATTGAACCCAAGAAGGGGTCACTGGAACTCTTATCTATAGCCTGATGGTCAGAAATACAGGTAAGAGTCTGGGCTTGCAGCTGGTTTCCAAAGCATGCCTACACAGAGGGGAGGGGCAGTCTTGTAGGACTGAATGAATCTTTAACCTGTGAAATCTGATCTATGTAGATAGTGTCAGCATTGACTTGAATTCTTGGACACCCCTGCCATTATCCAAGAATTGTCCAATGGTGTGGGCAGAAGCATCGCCCCATCTCCCCCGAGTTAAAATTCAGTCCAGGAACCCCATTCAATCTGTTCATGGACATTTGTGTTGTTTAGAATTTTTAGTTATTACAAAATAATCCCCTTATTTTTCAAATGAAGAAATTAAGGCCAGAGATCACAAAAACTAGTGGCAGGCTAAGGTACAATTCCCTTGTCTTTTAAGTTAGTGCTGTTTCTACCGGTCTGGTTTGTCTCATCGGCAATCTCTGCTGAAGTAAACGTAGACTCAGCCCTACATCATCAAGCTTATCATTCAAAGTGAGGTAGAAAATCTACTTCAGCTTAAATATCAGGCAGCTATTTTTTTTATATAACTTAATTAAATTCACTATTCAGAATCTTGTTTTATTCATGTTGTCATTGAAAATTTTGGAGTAGAGAAAAGTTAGATTACTAAATATTTAGAAGACATAAATATTGTCTGAAAATGAGATTAAATATATCATGTACATTTTCAATCTCCAACTAACAAAATAATAATGAATAGCAGTCTGTCCTCCTCAGAAGTTCTGTGGGAATGAGCATAATGTATTCATTTGCTTGTGCTGAGAAGTATGTGGTAAATTTCCTTGTAAAGTGTATAGCCTAATGAGAGGACTTCGCCAAAATGACCAGATCAGACATCCTGTGTGTGTTGAACCTCATGTGACTGACATTGAGACTCAAGCTTTGAGTAAAATGTTGTATGATATGCCTCTAAAATACCTTATAACTTTAATATTCATTTATTTATTGAGACTACTATATACCAGGTGTCCTAGAAAGCACTGGAATATGATATTGAAAAACAACAGATAAGCAACTTGTTCTAATGAAACTTACAGGTCTTATGGGATAGAGATGTATTAAACAAATAATCCCACCAAGAAATATATAATTACTAATTAAGTGCCCTGAAGAAAACTAAAATGATTCAATGAGAGGTACAATAAACCCCCACAAAAAAACAAAAAACCCCCACAACAACAAAAAGGAAATAAATAGACTGGGCAGAAGGAAAAAAGGACCATCTGCTCAAATGGGTAATAGTGAAGCTAGATTAACATACGAGTTAACAAAGGCAAGAGGTAAGGACCAGTCCAGAGAGAAAGGGGTAGACCAGAGGAATCTGGCTTGATCAAGGACTCAAGGTACACAAAGTGACAGATGGGCAGAAAATGAGGAAATCATGGATAACTACGCCTGAGAGAACCAGACTTGGGACTTTTGGGCCACGTAGAACACTTTAGTCTCTTCCCACAGCTCTCTGAGAAGAGGAAAGGGAAGTGAAGTGACTGGTTTGATAAAGTGTGTAGATGCGATGTACAAATTTGTACTTTGGATGCAGTAGAAGACACATACAGGAGAGGCCTTAGATATGTGGTAAAAAAAAAGTAAGTGACAAAATCAATAGATCCTAATGATGGTTTGGCTATGTGAGATAGGAGAGGTTACGTTTTCTGTAATGTGAATCTGAACAGGGGGACGTGTCACTCACTGGGTTGAAGAACTATGAAAGAGACTGAGTGCAGTGGGGGAGGTGGAGTGTTGGGTATTCCTAATACCATTATGACCTCCAGTCTGAAGTTCAAAGGCAAAGTCAGAGGTGGAGTTAGATATTTGGGAATCAAAGACTTGCAGATGTTTATGAAGCCTAATATCTCCAAGACCAGAACATTCAGCTAAAAGAGAGAGGTTTGAAAGCTCAGCCTGGAGGATGCACATCATGTAATGGTTGGTGCATGAGCCTGCAGTGGGAATAGGTAAGAAGTGGCCAGGGAAGTCAGGAGAGCAGCAAACCTTGGTGTCACAGAAGCTAAAAGAAGAGAGTGAGCCAAAGTCAACAAAGGGGTCAAAAGTGTTGAGAAGCCATGAAAATTAAATGCTGAGACTGTCAACTAGATTTAGTGACAGAGAGGTCACTGGTTACCTTAACAAGAATGGCTTTGGTGGAATGATGGGGCAGACCTGATTCTAGAGAATTGTGGAGTAAGTGAGAGGAAAGAAGATGGAGATGGTACTTAGAGACAACACTTTCAGGAACTCTGACTCGGGGTAACGGGGGATAAGATGGCAGTAACTGAACCCAGATGGTCCCAGGTGAGAGTGGTAAGCAGAGAAGCATATCTGTTCATAATTTGCAAAGTTTAAGGTTACCAAGAAGGGAACAGAATCTGAAACAAGGAGAAATGGGCCTGAGAAATAACGTGGGATCACCTCAAACAGTGCAACATAAAGGAAGGTGAGGATGATGGAACAGCTGGCTATTGTAGTAAGAAAGGGATGGTGGCCTCACCGTGGGGCTTCATACATCTCTGGTCTTACGTGAGAACTAGTTCTCTTTATTCTAATTTAGTCTTGCCAAATATCTTCAATTAAGACACTTGTTTCCTTTGTGTTCATTATTCTTGCTGTTGCATTCCTATTTAATCAGCAAAATGATATTCTATGCTTGCTACACAATGTTTACATTAGATGTATTTCCAGTTTTAGTGAAATTTCTCTGGAGGTCTGATGCATTTTCTGCTCTCCGATATAGCCTATAATCTCTCTGGTTCTATCCAAATTTTCTAGCACTTACTCCTTCAATAGTAAGCAATGGGTTCATGGTTAATTTTCTAGAGCCTATATTAGGTGTCTGTAGCTGTCACATTTGATATTTAATGAGAAAGAGATTGGCATATTTCATCTGTTTTACTATGTCCCTGGGGAAATTTCAAGTTTATGTTTTGAGAGTTCATCAGACAGGATCCATTCGGGAAAACAGAAACTACTCTCAGTGTTTAAAATGAAGGGATTTTAGTCTGGGGAATTGGTTACAAGGGTGAAGAAAAACTGAGAAACTGAACAGCTGATGTTGAGTCAACCTAGAGATTAACAGCATAAAAAACTGCTCTCTCCCCTAAAACAGACAACAAAAGGAGGGGACTTGCTTACCAGGGTTTGGGAGCTGGGGTCACCTATTAATAAAGCTGCAAACAGGGGGAAAGTCCAGAAGCAGGGACCATGGAGATGCTTCAGATATAACCAAGCCCAGAGAAGCGACCAAAGGCATTAGAAGTGAGGGAAAGGCCTGGCTTCTTCCCCCCCTCCCCGCAGCAGTATGCAGATGACTGCCCGCCCCACCCTCCACTTCAAGTAGAGCCTAAGGGCCAGAACAAATCTGACAGCATAGGTCAAAACATCACTTACAGGTTGCTTGCATTCTATAACCTGTGGGTGCCATTTCATTTCACTGAACATCAGCTCTGAGGACTAGATAGATTGCTAGGGGTAAATTCCTTACCTAGCATATATTTGCTGTAGTGTGGAAGTTCAAGCAATGGTGCTTTCTCCACTCCCACAACCTGGGCACCCCCCCACTGTGTGATGATTTTTTTCAGATGCTGATGCTGATCTGGCTAAGTAAAAATTCCCTGGGTAAGTTAAAAAAATGTATAGTTTTCAACATAAAAGGATGTTTGGAGTGAGTCTCAGAAGTCTGAATTTAAATAACATGAAACAGAAACAGCTAATTTTGATGAAGAGTTATATTTATGAATCCACATGTAGAAAGCAAATGTAATCATATTGGGATATGTTCTACTGTATATGAATTACTTGTCACTAACATCATGAGATGAGACTCTAGACTTCTTTCTGGCTCTGTTGGTAGCTTTCTCATAACCTAAATTCTGGGACACAACACATTAGCTCTTATTATAGGAACTTGCTCTTTTATTATAGAGGTTTGAAATCTAAATCATTTTTGTTTTAAAATAGGTTTTCTCTTCTTTTCACTCTTACCACAGGGGTTACTACAGTGACAAGATTATATTCTACATTAACAACGGTTTAAAGTAGAAATCCTGGGTATTAAAAACAAACAAACAAAAATATGTTAGGCTTGTATCCAAAGCCAAGTAAAACACGTAAATAAATGGTACAGTGAAGTATCCCAGAATAAATACATTTTAGATTCTACTTCAAAGGAAACCCACTGACTTCTACAAGTAGACATTAATTTGGGAGCTATTCACTTGAATTTAAGAGAATACCATTCACCCTAGTAGTAATTCAATAAATACTTTGTTTTTCCCTGTAGAAGTACAACACTCTAAAAAAAGTGTAAATGATTTAGCAGATAGCATTTGAGTCCAATTACTGAACCCTGTATACTATATGATATTTAAACAGCTGGACCTGCTGTTTCTGTATTAAACTATTTCCTTATAACAAGTTTAAGATTTATAACAGTGCTAGTGATTTAATGAGTCATAAGATCATTTTATTTCTAGTGAGATTTTTTTCCCCAAAATACAAATAGGTATAAGATATTTTTTGAATGTTCATCACTATATAGTGTTTAGTTTTGAAACGTGGCTTATAACAGAAAGTCAGCTAAGTATCTCTGGTCATCATTAAAAATCTATTATTAAGAATTTTCCATCATTAAGAACTTGTGAAATTTTCCTTCCACATTGACATCTATTATTACTGACATTTATTATTTTTTACTAAAATGGATATTTTTAAAGCTATTTGGAAAATTGGTTCAACTACAGTTTCATTTGTTAGCTGTGTCCATTTCAATAGCAAACCTTCCTATTGGTGTTTTAGTTGAGAGGGGATGAGGGATCACCATACATTAGAGAGGAAGGAAAGCAGTCTTTCTCTGAACAGTGACCTTTATTGTATCCGGTGTTGGATCTGCCACCCACTCCTTACTGGTGAAGTCAGGTACATCCACTCACTGCTGTTATTCCTTTATTAGGTTGTCAAAAGACTACGTGGGTTTAGTTTCTCTGACATAAGAAACTGTGGAAATTCCCTTGAGACAAGTTTGTACAGTCACGGCACATGTTTAAAAATAAAATAAGTTGCATACAAAGAGATCCATCCTTTAAACTGTTCAATAGCTATAATAATCCACAGCCACTAACCTTGCAGAGACATTTTGAAAATAAAATTAAATAATATCATAAAACGTTTATGGAAGTTACTATACATTTTAAGTACTGTACAATGCATCGCTTTTGTATGCTATGACCGATGTCTGAAGGAATATCCTATACTTCACACTCTATGAAAAACATTGTCATATGTAGAAAGTAAAATGACCAAAAAGATTTCTCTGTCATTTATAACTTTATAACTCCTTTATTTCACTTCTTATCTAAATGGAAATTTTATGTTTATTAACATTGGAGATAAAATATCGGAAATGAGTCAATTATCTTGACATGAATCTTTCATGATTTTAACAAATATATATTCTACAACTTAAGTCACTTGCTGATGGCAAAATCCTAGCCCTTCTGCTCAACGACTGAAATACTTAGAACCAACTGGGGAGACTGACAGCCAATACACTAATAGTTCAAATAAATACTTAGAAAGATTTTAAATTCTTAGAAGAGTTTGTCAAAATTGCTACACATACATGGGAACGAAACAAATCTCTGACACCTAGCCATTGAGCCTTTAGTCACACAGAACTAAAATATGTTAATAGAATGACTCTTTGTTACAGACACAGGCAGTTTTCCTACTTCTGTTCCAGAAATACGGTAAACTAGTCATCCATATAATACCTTCTATGTACATTGGTTTTCACCCAAAATTATTTTCATTATTCCTGATAAAAGAGAATAGTTTTTAACACAATAGCTTCTCCTTATGTCTTAAGTTTGGCTTTGGTACTCTCAAAGCATAAATGCTTACAGAAAATAAAGTATTAATATAATTCAATTATTAATTAGAATAATGTTTTCATAAGATACTTGGACCTCATTATCTTTACAGCTCTATAGCACACAGAGTCTGTGGATTCCATGACTATTTGATCAATTAAATATTCACTTGGCTTGAAGAGTGGCTAAATTAAAAACAAACAAAAAAGAAAACAATTATTTCACAAGCTATCTTTAAAACAGTGCCTCTGATTACTTTAGTGAAAATATTGAGAACTCCGTTTTACTCAAAGAGTTTACTTTTTTTTTAGAAAAGTCAGTCTGGTTCTAGACTTAGGATTTTACCACCTAATTCACATATTATCACAATGTGAAAACACAGAAAAAAAAAAGGGAAAGGAAACTACATTATCGATAAATAATCTACATATACATTATGAATAAAATATCTGATTAATATTTTATTTCTACAATAATATGCACTATGTTTTTTAGAAAAAAAAACAAGAATTTAGAACACTTTAAAAGGAATAGGCAGTGCATTAAGAAAATATTCTCAATTTCTTGGGCCACTTGTCCTCCTTGAAAAGCAACAATTTTTGTTATGATTCCACCTCCAGTGCACAAGTGCTGTGAGGGTCCCGTTTATAATTTGGGATCATTGAAACCTATCCACAAACCAGCATTTTCATTGCAACAGCTTTTAAAAAAAATATTTTGGAGCACCAATTTTGATTCCTGCTGACCCAAAAATCAAAACAATCACAAGACTGACTTTGGTGCAGCTTTTTCTATGCCACATGTACAAACGTATATATACACATACAGGTGTGCATGTGGGTGGATGGATAGATAGATAGATAATATTGGTTCACGTTAGAAACTGTCTAAGGTTAAAAAAAAAAGAATGGCTTAGCTATGCATTAGCTGAAATTATCAGGCATCGTTGGAACTCTGGCTGTATATAAAGAGATGATTACATATAATAATAAATAAAAATCAAACAATGTGATAGGCATGTATATACTACACAAAGATGGAAGTGGGTCACAGACAGAAGGACACAGCACCACTCTCCCTGCACACACGTTGGGTATGTGAGGAAAACTAAAAAGACAATGTGTAGGCAGTTCCTTTCCTCTCTTTGAACTTTGTTGTCTTTCTCTGTATAAACCAGGGGTGTCCAACCTGTTGGCTTCCTGGGCCACATTGGAGGAAGACTTGCCTTGGGCCACACATAAAATACGCTAACACTAAGAATAGCTGATGGGCTAAAACAAAGGTCCATGCATCATTTGCGTAATGTTTTAAGAAAGTTCACAAATTTGTGTTGGGCTGCATTCAAAGCCACCGGGGACTACCCGCGGCTGTGGGTTGCGGGTTGTACAAGTTTGGTGTCAATAGAAGTGTTTGTCGAGGTGATGGGGGACCAGCCTAGATGAGAAAACCAAAAAAAATCACTTTTAGCTTCAGGTATAGAGCTTACGGGTTAGCCATTTACATACTTTATTATGTGATCCCTCTGATAAGTCTAGTACCCACCTGACTCTATGTCATTTTGCACACCTGAAAGTTATTTTTTAAATCACTTTTAGCAGCTTTCTCTCCGTCTTTTGTTCTTGAGGCCTATGTAGTCCTGGGAAAAATTATCAAAAAATAAATTGTTAAGAATCTTAATTGGAATTTATTAAAAAGTCAAACATAACAAAAAGAGCAGGTAATAATGCAGTGCAGGAGCAGTATTACGGCCACAACGGAACTCAGGGAATGAAAGGAACAAAACCATGGAGGCAAAATATGATCAGTGAGGACAGTATTTTAGAAAAGGCTAGAGATTGGTTCCTAAATACCTATGCCACTAAAGGTATCATTGCAGAAGGAGTGTTTCTGATGTCTGGTGACAGGGGACAGATCTAAGTAAGCGTGAGGACTTTCAACTCCACTCAGAAATTCAATACAATCCTAAAGGATCATAAACCGGCAGCTGCTTTGTGAAATGAAATGCTAATGTTCACAATTATAATTTTTATACCTATAGCCATAAAATACATAAATATATTAGGTTCCTTTCTAATGCAATAGATATGTGATTTATGTATGTTTCAGCAGATTAAATCCTTTGAGATAAGAGGGGAAAATCCCACCGGTAAGTATACATTAGGCCATTTGAAATATGCCTCCACACTTTGCTCTCGAAAGTACTTAAGTAGATAAACATTTATTTGGAGATGATAATAAAAAGAATTTTTTACCTGAAGCAAGAATTCTAATAAATGCTGCCTAAAAAGAAAGAGAGAGTCATGACACTATTGCATGTTATTGAAGTTTTAAACAATGTTAAGAAAGAATAAAAACAGTTTTGCATGGTAAGAGAGTTTATTTTAGATCCTATTGATTTTTTTAAAGGTTTTTGAAAACTTATGAGACAGAAAGGAGGAAAGCACCCAATTTCGTTATGTTTTTAGTATAGAATCTTAATGTAGAAAATGTGAGATGCAGAGAGATCTGGACAATGATACAGAAGACCCCCTTATCCATGGAGTATATTTCAAGACCCCCAGTGGATGCCTGAAACCTTGGGGATAGTGTGAAACCTACATATACTCTGCTTTTTCCATACATACCTATGAAAAGTTTAATTTATAAACCAGGCAGCAAGATATTAACAATAATAATAAAATAGAAAAATTCTAAAAATATACTGTAATAAAAGTTATGTGAATGGTTTGGGGACTGTTATTAAGTAAGATAAAGGTTACGTAAGATAAAGATAACACAGGCATTATCATATCACACAGGTGATCTGATAACCAAGAAGGCTACCAAGTGACTAACAGGTACGTAGTGCATACAGCAGGGATACAGCGGACAAAGGGATGATGCACATCTCCAGTGGGACAGATTGAGATGACATGAGATTTCATCATACTACTCAGAATGGCATGCAATTTACAATTTATGAATTATTTATTTCTGGAATTTTCCATTTAATATTTTTGGACCGTGGCTGACTGTGGATAACTGAAACCATGGAAAGCAAAACTACAGATAAAGGTGAGTACTGTATTCTGCTTTGAAGTAAATGATTACAGGACAGAAAGTCACAAATCATTAAGGTATATTTATGGATCCAAATGAAACAGCATTGCCAGTGCTGATGTTTAAAAACCAAAAATTCACAAAACAAAAATGAGGTCATGTACAGGAGGTGTGAGGGTTAAAATGAGTAAAGTAATGCATAGATTCACAGGATTGTGTAACCAAATCAAATACGGAGGGAGAACATGACTTTTATGAAACTAAAAATACTGATTCATTCATATGTTACACACTATAACTTAATGCTTATAAGTATGAGTTTTGGAGTCAGAAATAGGTACATGTAGGTAGACTTAAATTCTGACATTCCCATATACGATCTTGGATAACTATTTCACTTTCTTAAGCCTTATTTTTCATCTATGAAATGGATATAATTATGTCACTTCACAATTTGACTATGGGAATTAAATTAATTAAAATTTCAAAACATCTCACAAAGTGGCACTTACTATCAGTAAGTGATTCAACTCTATTTACTGGGCAGTTACTATGTGTAAAAATTTTGGAAAAATTTTTCAGACTCCATGAAAAATGGGGGCTATGAATCCAAGATCGACTAAAACCATTTGAGGATATGACTTAAATAGAGCAGTTTTTTAAAGTAGTGAGCAGAAAACCAAGTCTGCCCTTTATCAATACATGAAAATTTCTGAATAAGTTATAAATAAGTAACAAAGAGTTCCACTAAGTGGGACAGTGATAGGAAACAATAGAGTGAAAGAAGTCATTTAAGATTGTGACAATGGTTCTTCTAAGGGTGATCTCTTGTGTTGTTTTCTCTTGTTTTTAATTTGGAAAAATATTCTTAGGATCCTTTCACTTATCTCCTATTTGTTGCATGGCTACTAATCATTTAGGAAGTAATTTCATTTGCAATAACATCAAAAACCGGTCTCAGATTCATATCAGAAGTCTTTCAGCAAATAGAGAAAATTGAAAAAGAAATAGAGACACATAATTCCTCCACCCCTACATGATCAAACATTTGGAAAATTTAACACTGTCATCCCTTTGTTTATTCAAAAACAATTCTGAGACACTGCTGCTTGCCAGATACTATGGTAGGTACTGGGAGAGTCTAATTTAAGTGAAACACAAATCAAATATTTTATTCAGCATAGTATTAATAATCTATGAATAGTATGTTATGAAATATGTATTCCTATTCTCTGCAAAAATAGGCACTAAATTAAAAATTAATTGAAACAAATAGAGGAGCATTCCTCTTTCTTAATTTATTCAGTACTGCAACAGTGAATGCTATTTGAGGACTCACTATTGTCACACATTTGTTTTTAAGGCCTCATTTGTCCATATTTATATAAAGGGTTTATTTTACAATATCCTATAAATGAACACAAACTAATAATTAAATGATTATCTTAAGTACACAGAAATTCACTGATTTCTTTATTATTTTATATTTTGGGCTTTCTAATTTTTTAAAATTCTAGCAGGTGAATTTTTTAAAAAAGTAAAAACTAAATGATGCAAACTAACCACTTTTTTATATTTTTAGAAAAACTACAAAGCCTAACTTTCAATTATTTCACTGTTGATTATAAAACATTTAGTCAAATATTTTAATGGTTGCTTTCATTTATTAGGTACACTATTAGGTACACCTACTATGTGCCTATAAATCCATGAGTATGCAGTGCTGAACAAGATATAGTTCCTGTCTTTGAGGCACTTAGATGTGAAAAAAGCAAACACCTATGTGTTTAACCTTTTAAACTATGATCAAATCATTTATATCTTATTTTACTTTGAATAATTTAATCTTATGGACTACAATCAGCTTCACAGAATCTCATTCACAACTGCTATATAATCAAAATATTTTTAAAAATAAACCATGTTATTTATTATAACAAAAGTTTCTGTGCTAAAATAAAACAATAATGGATTTATCTATATCTAAAAGTATTGCTGGAATAGTGCAGAGATGCCCAACGTTTTGGCTTCCCTGGACCACATTGGAAAAGGAATAATTGTCTTGGGTCACACATAAAATACACTAACAATAGCTGATGAGCTTTTAAAAAAAGGTTCATGCATAATTTTTATAATGTTTTTAAAAGGTTTACAAATTCGTGTTGGCCCACATTCAAAGCTGGCTGGGCTACATGCGGCCAGCAGGCTGCAGGTTGGACAAGCTTGGGATAGTGTATCTAGTTTAAAAAGAGAAAGAGAAATGTGAAATTCCTGAATGAATTAGTAGAGATTACCTTTCCTCTTGACAATCAATTTAAAGTTTACTTTTAATAGGCATAATAATGGTTCCTAAAGATGTCTCCATAGAATCCTCAGAACCTGTGTGTTTGCCTGGCAGAAGTGAGTTAAGGTTACAGATGGAGTTCAGGTTGCTAATCCGTTGCTTTTATGATAGGGTTAGAACTGGATAACTTAGAGGGGCCCAATGTACTCACGAGGGTCCTTACAAGTGGAATGGATAGAAAGGCCGAGGGAAGAAATGCGATTACTAAAGAAGACCCAGAGTTGCAACATTGCTGACTGTGAAGAGAGGAATGACCATGAGACAAAGAATACAGGAGGCCTGGAGAAGCAGGAAAAGGCCAAGAAATGAGTAGCAGGAAGGCACCCCTGCCCGCCCACCCACAATGCCCTTACTGGGGACCTTATGATACCCAGAACTGCCCGCTCCCGCCTGCTGACTGCCTCCGTCTGCTGCAGCTGCCATAACAAAATACCACAGACAGGGTGGTTTAAACAACAGAAATTTATTTTCTCGCAGTCCTAGAGGCTGGAAGTCCAAGATCAAGGTGCTGACAGATTCATTTAGGCTCCTGGTGAGCGTCCTTTTCCCAGCTTGCAGACGGCTACTCCCTCACTGTGTGCTCACAGGGCTGAGACAAAGGGTGCCCTTCCTTCTCTCATGGGGCACTAATCCCATCGCTGAGGCACCGGGCACATTGCCTCATCACCTCCTAAAGGTCCCACCTCCAAATATCATCACATTGGAGGTTAGGGCTTCAAAATATTGGGGGGGGGAGCACAAATATTTAGGTTATCACACTATCCCCCCTCAGGATTCGTGGGGGCTGGGTGGGGAAACTACTTCCCCACCACCTTCCCTTAATGAGGTGGCATTCTCCCCCCTTGACAAAGCAGTCATCAGGTTCAGATCTCATTGGGAAGGACGATGCGAGGTTTTTGTCCTATCATATTTATCAGGAAAAGGCAATTTCTGACTTTTACTTTCCTGCTCAGCAAGTTTAATATTTCACAGACATAAAATATTGTATGTTTTGTTTTGGATTTTGTTTTTATTTTACATGGTAACAGCTACAAGCTTTTGATCACAGGCTAATATATTTATACTCACTGACAACTTCATCTACTAAAGAGAGGTAGGGGAGAAGGGAAGAAAGGGAGGACAACCTACTGAGTCCTATCAGTTCTTGCATATAATGCAGTATTTTACACATAATTTGTCATCCAATGAAGGGAGATATTTGCCTAGAAGGTGAATAAACAGACACACACACACACACACACACACACACACACACACATAATTTATTGAGGAAATATTATGCTTTTAAAAATGTTTAATGGTGACAAATGTTCACATATATATGTATAAACATTAAAAATAAAAATAATAAGGAGATATGAACCCCTTTCCAGAACCAGTAACAACATTTTAGCATATTTGTTTCTAATATCTTTTAAAATAAAGAACTCTAAGCTATTATAACAGTTTGATCACATTGTATTAATAAAGAGACAAACCATATACTGCCTAAAAACCTAAAACAAAGACACAGACAAATCTAGCATTAACATTAGAGGCGTTAGAGGAACATCAGTGACAGCATCATTGCAGGAACGCTGGAGCAGCTCCTTAGATAAATTGTACTTCAAAACAGAAATGAAGAGAGGTTCTTTCTAATGATAAAAAGACATATTCATCAAGAACATATAACAATCTTGAAGGTGTATGAATCTATTAGGGCTTAAAAATGCAAAACAAAAAAAACAAAAAAATGATGGACTGAAAAAATGAGTCGACAAAACCACAGCTTTAGAGATTTCAACATTTCTCTCTCATTGATAGAAAACTTCAAAAGGGGTTTTTGAGAGAATACAAAAAAAAAAAAAAACCCACGAAAAACACTATCAATCTTCACAGTCTCATAGATATTTATAAATCATTCTTCCCAATGACAACAGAAACATATTGTTTAGAGAAACACATGGACCATTCACTGAGACTGATCATATGCAGGGCCATCTGAGCAACCGAAAGGATGTATATCATACAGAAGATGCTGCATGACTACAATGAAATATAAGTTAATTCCAGAAAGATTATAAGAAAACCTCTAAGTAACTGAAAACAAACAATACTTTTCTAATAAACTATGAATAAAGAGAAATTATAAGGAAAATGGAAAATATTTTGAAATGAATGAAAATGAAAAATCAACATCAAAATGTGTAGGGTGAAGCCAGTCACGCTGAGAAAAAAATGAATGGGAAGTGGAGCATCAGTGAACATTCTCCTTTCCCCTTTAAAATATGTGTGCTAGCCTGGTCATTATCTAGTGTATCAATAAACGGAAAACCTATCATAAATTGATATATATAAGAGATTCTGAAAACTGCTGTGAATATTTTCTCTGGCATAAAATGTTCACATGCTACAGAGTGAACATTTATGGTTTAACAGTCACGTATGGCATAAATTACACACTAGCATAGATACAAACTGACTCAATCATACTGAATATCATACAAAAGTGCTTAATAAAATAAATTCAAGTATTAATATTTGATTAAGCAAAAGAATTAAACTCATTCTATAAAAACATAACACCCAAAACAATGTGTGCTACTATGATATAAAAATGTTTGATGTGATAAAACAAAATTAATTAACAAATGAGCATATTATGCAGTCAGCCAACATGATCAATCTCTAAGTCTATATGCTATAAAATTAATAATTTAATCAGAGATTCTACCTCTACTACACCTGCGAGTATATTGTATGTCTCACTCTTCCTTTATTTCCATGATCTGAAGTGATGAAAAGCCCACTAAAAAAATGCAAAAATCTTTGTTGTAAGACCTTTCTAGATCAAGGAAGTTTCCTTTAGAAGTAACTCAGAGGAAAATGTTTTCCACTACATTTGACCTAACAGCAAGAGTTTGCTTGGCTATAAATTTGCAGTAACAGAGAAATCATAGCCTGGTATAAAACAAAAGTATGATACGTTTGTGCTAGACGAATGGAGTCTCAAAAGTTCTTCAAGCCAAATGGAAATCAATTTACTTTCAAAAAACACACTATTTCTTAACCTTAAAGACTCTTAATTGCTTATCATAGAGGTACAACTTTTCCAGATAAACTAACTAGAGTTTGTTCAGGAAACAATTTCACATTTCACAGAAATGGTTTTAGGAGCCAAAGACTTTCAAAATGTATGCTTCCAACATTTTTATATATGTGGTTGTCATCTGTCCACTTAAATTATATTGGTGTTGTTTTCCAATTTTAGTTCTGATTATTGCTTCAGACTATGCCATCATTTTGTGTGTAAAAAAGACAGAAAAAAAAAAGACAGAGAATACAATTCTATATTGTTTGCACATTTTCCACAATGAGCCACAAACTACATAGTTATAATGCACAGATTTGGTGGGATTGAATTTGCCCTCTACAGGGTACAACGGGACCAGGTATTTCTCCAGGTAACAAAATGACAAAGGAAAATGATGTCCTTTCAGGTATGCTGTAGGTGTGCGTTATAAACTTTTGTGGGTCCTTCATTAATGTAAGAAGTATTTATCAGGTGTCTTCATTAATTCAGAGTGATTTTTTTTTCTACTAGCTACTACTAATTAACTTAGTGGCATTTAAAAAAATCTTTCCCAAGAATAATGTAAATTCAGGAGATATTCCAGTATTCATTCATTCATTCATTCACTCAACAAATATGTGTTGATTCCAAATTATAGGATAGGCACTGTTCTAAGTGCAGAAGGTAAAGCAGTGAACTTCCTGCTCTCTCGGAGGTTATATTCTAGTAAGGAGATGTAACCAATCAAGGGAGTTATGAATGTGAATAACTTTACAATAATAAATTTATATAAAGTTACATACACTCACATATGTACTACAGATACAAATAAGAGATGGGAGGAGGACAAGGAACTTGGAAAAGAGAGAATAACCTTTTCCAAAGTTTGGTTACGTGAGTAGTCTCTGAGTTTGTGAGTTTGTGTAAAGAGGGACAGAACTTGAAGATAGTAAGAATAGGAAACCCGGAACCAAGAGGGTTCTAGAGAAAAGGTAAGAAAAAAACCAAGGCAAGGACTCTATGGAGGGAAAAGACTGGGCAGGGAACTGGTTTAAGCAAAAGTGAGTTTTCAGTTTCTAATTGTAAGAGACTTAAACATGAAAAGAAAGCAAAATTAGATCAGTTCTGACAGTCTCATGGCTGACAGTAGTATAAAGTTGTCAACTATTACATGAATACAAGAGATTTCTGGGGCTCCCTCTTCATTCCTTTTGATGGAAACTGAGAGAAGGGAAATCTGAGCCCACTGGAGGTTCGTTTTCAAAAGGGGAATTGTACAAGCTTGTGACTCTATTCTTTCTAATATGAACTTTGTTTCAAACCATAACTCTATGATTGTATGAATAGAGAAACTTACTTTTGTAGATAAGCAGTCATATTTGCATACTGAGCTATACTGTCATTACTGAGTGCACAAGAAAATTCAAATATTTGAAAAAATAAAGTCAAAAGTTCCCTTAAATTAAGAGAATCCTGAGAAGTATGTGCTCTACAAGAAAAGTAAGTCAGTTAAACTGTCATTTAGTTCAAAATTCTAACGATGTTCAGGGTATGTACTTCCTGAACCTACTTGAGAGTGGTAGAAAAGCCTTTTCATTTTTTAATCCACTTCTGACAAGAGTAAGAGATTGTAAGAGGCTTGTTTTTAATCTTCTCACAGATCAGTTTTAGTGATTTTAATTTGATCTTATTCTGTGGACAGAATGCCTGAATTCTGAGGTGTAACATTTCATCAATATGGTTCAAGACCGCTCATGACTTACTGCATTATTGCTCACAGTAAATGTGAAAGAGAGCTATTGTTTTTCTCCTATTTGTCTAATAACCAAGGAAAGGAGGAGACAGATTCTATAAAAAAAGTAACAAAATAAATTTTGATGTGCACTATTTAAATTAAGATTAAATACTTAAACTGATTGAAACAAACTTTTCAATGCATTTATTTAACATATAATTTAGCTCTATTGGATTTCACATACTGATAACCTACAATTCGCCTAATGTTAGGTTTGGATCCAAACCCCGTATACAGAATTTGACTATAATTTTTTTAATTGAAGAAAACAAACATCCTTACACTGAAAAAATATCTAGATCAGATTTGAAGAGTCTGATGTTCTATGAATTGGAGCAAAAACTAGGTGCTTAATCTACATCAGACTTCTGTAAATTTTCTCTGCTACATTTAAAGTGTGTGAAACACCTTAAGTTTTCTCACTGTTTGATTTCAATGTTCTTAAAGGCTTTACTCTTTGTTACTAAGTAACAACATAGCAGATAATTGTGGTTACATATCCGTCACCATTATATCCATCAGGCGGATTCAGCCTCCAGAGAGCTTCGGCTCTCAGCTCATATTAACTCAATACAGAAAGAATCCCTTGCTTTGTAGAAATTGAGAAGCATCAGTCAGTGGAATTGTCTTTGTTTTGGCTCTTTGGGAAAGTTGCACTCTCATATGTTCTATTCTTGTGTCGTGTTTATTTTAAATGCAACACTGCTTACTTGGATTTGTATTTTTATTATTCTTTTAATACATTTTTATTCTCATTTTATGTGGTTATGTAGATTTATCTTTCTGTTTCTAGTTTTTGTCACATGTTACCATGAGGATGTTTTTCCCCTCCAAAATACCCAATGAAATTTTGGTGGCATCTGCTTTTCTTATCATCTCACAATGGTATCTCTTTCTTGTTGTAGGACAATATGGCTTACTGATTCCTGCCCAGTTCTGGGAATTTTGTGTTCTGGTTTAAGTTTTGGTGTAAAAAGAAGGCATTCTAGTTCCTTTTGGTTACAAGAGTAAAATTTCTGAAAGGAAGGCAAGTTGAAAATGGATTACTTTCATGGGGGCAGAATCTCAGAAGTTTGACAACAGTATACAATTTCACACACCTCTTTATTCTTTTTGTGCAGAAGGATTAATTTTCCAACTATTCCTTGCCTATATTCCTTAGGAAATACACAGTATCCACTCTCTGTAAGTCCCCCAGAGCAGGAGAATCAGGTTTTGTTTCCTATGTTGTGCCAATTTTCAGAAAGCATTCATAGAAAGAGAGAAGGAAAAGGAAGAAAAAAGAAAGATTACCCCCTCCCATATCAGCATTAAAATTCTAGAAAGGAGAGCAGCCCCAGGGATAGAGAAAGGCTTATTCTTTTCCCGGACACAATTAATTCTAGAACATCTACATCTTCAGCTAAACTTTAAGACCTATTAGTATTTTCCAAATATCACAAAAGTATAAATTGGATGTCAAAATTTAGAAGGCAAATGTAATTCAAATCAGGTCAATTAAATGTTGGAAATGTTCCCATTTAATGAAGATACAGACACATGCGCGCGCACACACACACACACACACACACACACACACACACATATACCTAGAGAGACAGATAGGTCAATTGAATATGCATAGCTTCATATTTTTTCACTTTTTTATCAGGCAGGCTATGTGAATTCAAGATCATTATGATCCAAACTGAATGATTAGCAACTTGCTAAGATGTTTTTGATAAGAAAGTATGTATCATTAGAATTCAATCCCTAAATACTCCTATAAATTAATTTTACTTTCAGCAGCTCATTATTGTAAAAAAGTTAAAGACAACCTTTAAAAGACCATATATCATCATTAAAATGTTTTTATTATGGGCATAAAAATAAAATATAACCAAATCTAAATCAATTAAATTTTTATAATATTTTTACATTTAAATTAATTTCCTTTATATCAAGTGTTAAAAATGCTTTTACTTTCAATTACTATTTTTTCTAAAAAATAGTATAAATCAATCTTTCAGCAATTTATTATTAGTATCAATATTTTCCTTCATATTTTCTAGTGGACTGTGATAAACCTTTCATAAAATAGACACCACAAGGATTTAGAAAAACTGTAAGAATAATATTAAATACTACATAATTAGTAATAGAATTTCAAAATACTGAATTATCACCACCTTCAAAAAAATTCTTGGCACTAGGTATTATTTAATAATGAGACAAAACATATAATAAACGTTACAGAATAAAACAACATCTCTAGTCCCAGTAATACACGAATGTAAGTATTAATACATAGTTAATTTTCCCAAGATATTGCTTAGGGGAAAACATAAATCATGTAATAATACAACATCGCTTATGATGTTTCTTTCTTAAAATAAGCAAGCTATAATACATCTTCAATTCTGGAATTGCAGAGCTGATACTGATCAAATGAAAGTTGTATTTGGGCCCACGGGGAAGGTATTTTGCTTCAGGACTGGGTAGTTGCCATTCATCCCTCACGTTTGATTTTCGCAGTGGCCCGAATACAACACGGTTAATCTGAGAGCGTTTGGGAGTGATGTAGTGTGACCTTGCCTAGCATTAGATACTAATTGCTCAAGTTCAAAAATCGTAAAATTGTGGTTCTTCTAAGTTCCAGAGGGATGCTAAATACCACGAACTCCTGCAGCTAAATATTGCTGCTTCCTACCAGTGTCTGAGAAGGTGCTCAACAGCTGCCTTTGGTTACAGTCAATTTGCACCCCAGAGGATTCCAGCCAACCAGCAGGGAACTCAGACGACACATTTCTTGGTTTATGTTACAAAGAAAATGAATTACAACACATTCTATTAGGAAAATTATATATATATATATATATATATATATATATATATATATATACACACACACACATATGTGTATATGTGTGTGTGTGTGTGTGTGTGTGTGTGTATATAAAATTTAATTTAAATATATAATTTAAAATATATACATTTGAAGTCATTTAAGAGCTAAGCAAGGAAAATGTCACCCAAAATACTGGAAATTCTTATAATATTTCAAACAATGACTATAGTTTTAGGTAAATAAAGCAATAAAATATTACAGCAACATTCCAACTTGGATAATATTAAAAAATGTGAGTCTTACCTAAAAGCTTAAAGAATAATATATTTCTATTTGGAAAAGTGTTGCATCTCAAAAATATAAAGCCAGTAGTCATATCCTTTAGTGCCTTTTTTTCCTAGGTGTTAAAATCCCACATTCGCACGTCAGTGATCCACTCGGTGCCTCAGAAAAACCCCACCTTTCATGTAAGCACAGGCTCACGAGAATTTTCAAGCACAAAAGGAACGAAAATGATGACACAGGAACAGCAGCAGCACACCTGAGCTTATTCCCAGCAGATGGGACAGATGGTATTATTGTCCTTAAAACTTTTTATTCATGGATTACATTCTTGAAAAATGTTAGGTCTGATTTCATCTTCAAGCATAGAAGCTCTTTGAGAATTAAGCCTGTTGTATAAAGATAATTGGCCAGTTTTCAGTTCAGAAAAATAACTTACATTTAGAGATACGAGGGCTGTCCTGAAAACATCAGCCACAAATGTCTATTTTTCATATTACATGGCTGCATACTTTCTGGACAGCCCTTGTACATTCATGCACCTAATTATTTAATTTTCAAATTAACTCCCTTGAATTTTCCTAATTCGCACAGGCAGAAAGTGAGATTTAGAAAAAATACAATTTGTACAATGCTGTCTCAATAGAATAAAAAGCAGGGATCTAATCTACATTTTTTGGTGCTATGATCATGTCATTTTATTTATGCATAAATACAAAATATAATTAAAATGTTACAAGTGAATTCTGGCAAACATGATAAGATTGATTATCTAGAAGCAACTCTTATGATCAACTAAATTAGGGAGCTAGGATGGGTTTTCACAGAAAATGGATAAAAAGTGAGCACATTATTTATTGATTATTGTTATCTGGGTATTCATTTTGCTTCTTGGTAAAGGTTTCAGCCTACACACAACCTATCTGAAATAGGAAAACATCACAGATCTCCAAGTAAATAACAACCTTGAGCCTGAGGGAGAGGGAAAGATGTGAACAAGCCAACTAAAGAAAATATAATTGCAAATAAACTTTAAAAAAACAATCAACACTATGAATTAAGAACATTTAAACCAAATGATCCCATTTCTCTATCCATGAAGTTGAAATTGATCCTTCAAATGCATTCACATTAATTTAATTAATTTTAAAAATAACTTTTGAAGAGATAATTTTACCTTCTCACCCTGTTAATTTGTAAGTCATGTAATATTAGGTGCTATGAAATTAAACAGTAATTTCCTGAATTAAGCTTGATCTGTTAGATGTTTAATAGCCTTACAAATAAAGTGTGATATTAATGCACTTGAGAAAAATGAGATTCTTCATAAAATGAGATTAAATTTATCTTTGATCACAGAAAAAAGACCTAATCCCATTGAGAAAATGTAACTACCAACTATAGCCGAGATACAGATAAAAAGTCTAAGTTACAGAAAATGCATTTAAAAAGAAAAAAGAAAAAGATATAAATATTACCAAAATTAGAATTTGCAGAGCATATTGGACTGAATCTATGTCTTTTACTGAAGTTCTTGCGAGCTCTAATAGAAAAGGTTCAGGGAGATTCTGTTTGACTCTCTTTGGGTCACGTGCCTGTCCTTGAAACAATCACTTAGACTGCGCTTAGATGGGCGGGGCCCTTTAAATGGGCAGCCCAGTCTTGTACTCAGCTCTGCAATGCTTGGATAAGAGATCTTATTTTTTCTCACACCAGGAATAACAAAGAGTAATATTCTCTCATTAAAGAATATGACAGGAGACATTATTAATATATTATGTTAATATTTTCATAAAATGTTAAGTCAAATTGACAAGTTATATATTCTTTTAGATATCAGTCTCTCTCTCTCTACACACACACACACACACACACACACACACACACATCGGATGCCAAAAAATGTATATACACATTAAGAAAGGAAAAAAGTGTATTAAAATTGTAATAATATATATCGATAACAAAAAATGAAAAGAAGTGCTCAAAGTGGTTACCATCAGTATCTATGTGTAACACACAGATAACATCTCTTAGAATGTGTATACATGTTTTGGCACCCATGGTGTATGTGTGGAGGGGGAGTGTGTGTGTGTATATATATATGTAAGAGAGAGAGACAGAGAGTGAAAGAGAGAGATCATTCTGACCAATATACTCAAAAACTATCGAACCAAGAATGAGACAATTCTTATAAGCCTCATATATCACAGAAACCAATTTAAACTTCTCCCAATTTATGTGTTACTCATGTTATATAATTACATATAAAAACCTCATTTCTACGATTCTGACTTCCAGTAATGGTGACCTAGCTAATTCAAACCAACTTCACTGATGAAAAAAAAAAAAATGGGACAGCTAGGCTAATTGTTGTTTTTAAACCATTTCTAAGGCACTAGAGGGTTAATGCAATAAATAATATTAGACTAAAATCAGAAAAAAAAAAGAAGAAACTCAAACATGTCAGCTTGGTATTTTGGCTACTTTCTCCTGGGGGCCTTTGGTGAGTTCCTGCAAGGCACCTGAGCAGCTGAGATGCTGAGCAGTACTCCTGGCAGCCTCTCAGGGACGGGACTATGATGAGGCAGACATACTAACGTAATGCTTGTTCAGGATTACAGGGACCTACACAGTCCTTGCAGGGATGGAAGGCCATCTTTAATTATCTGATCTGATGATAGTAGATTAAGAAGATACTGGATTGTATATATCCCTAGGAGGCTTTTCTACAAGAAAATACAAACCCCTTCTGGAGAATAAAAAAAGAAATTACAATATGCTTCAAACCATTTCAAAAATTTTCTAAATACATACATAATTTGCAAAATAAAAAATGTTTCAAAAACAAGGAGATAAAAGTAAAATAAGCAGAAAACCTAAAATGGAAGCAAATTCAGAGATGTTCGACACCACAGCTATTGGATATAGGTTAACATAACTGTGTTCGATGTTAAAAAAGATTTTTAAAAGAATATAAATCTTGGCAAAGAACAAAAAACTGTGACATTAAATGGAGCACGTTGACTGTAAGAGTACTTCTAGCATGTAAAAACCAAACAAAATACTCAGTGGAATGGTTTAATATCAAATTAGACACAGCTGAATAGAGAATTAGTGAACTCATTGACAGATTTTAAGAGAATACCCATAATTAGCTATAAAGGGATAAAAGTATAAAAATAAAAAACAGAGAAAAGGCAAGAGTGAGAAAGTCTAATATCCATATACTTAGAGCCCTCCGAGAAAAAAAATAAAAAGAAAATCAGAAGAAAACCTTGAAATAAAAAGGTTTGCCATTTCAAAACTATTAAAACACCATGTTACAGATTTGTAAAATATCAGAAACTCTAGGCAGGGTAAAAGAGAAATCATACATTAGCTTGTAACTGTTGAAATCCAAATACAAAGAGAAAAAAACACAGATTACTTTCAAAGGAGAAATAATCTGCAGATGACATCTCAATAGAAACAACGGAAGCCAAAGAAAATGAAATATTTTCAAAGTCCTGAAAAGAGTAACCATTGACTTAGAATTCTAGATCTAGTGAAAACATCCTTAAAAAACAAAACTGAAAATTTCTCAGTTCAAATATAGGTGTTCACCTATATTAGTCAGGGTTCTTAAGAGAAACAGAGCCAATAGGAGACAGACAGATATAGTTAAAGAGATAGATGATAGATTAGATAGAGAGATAGAAAGAAGAGGGAAGATAAGAGAAGAGAGAAGATAAAAGAAAATAATTATCATAGAAATTGGCACACGTGATTATAGAAGCCGAGAAGCCCCATAATCTGCCATCTGCAAGCTGGAGCACCAGAAAGTTGGCCATAAATTCAGTCTGAGTCTGAAGGCCTAAGAAGGGGAGCTGATGGTGTCATTCCTGGTCTTACAAATAGTTTGACTGCCAGAGAACCAAGAGCACCAGCGAACTAGGGAAGAAGAAGATGGATGTCTCAGCTCCCGCAGAGAGCAATTTCACCCGTCCTCTGCTTTTTATTCTGTTCAGGCCCTCAAGAGATTAGAAGTTGTTCACCCTCATTGGCGAGGGCACTCTTCCTTACTCAGTGTACTGATTTGAAATGCTAATCTCTTCTGGGGACACCCTAACAGACACACCAAGACACGCTGTTTCACCAGTTACCTGGGTATTCCGTAGCCCAGTCAAGTTGACACTTAAAATTAACTCGTATCAGCTAAAGCCAAACCATGCCACTCTTCATCTAAAATCCATACATATCAAAAATATGAAGTCACATGAAACAAAAACCAACTTCTATGCCCACTGAAAACTGGAAAACAAATAAAAAAAAGTTATAAATCTCAATTTCCATTGAGATTTATCAACATTGAAACCAGCAGAGTGAGCTCCAGAGGTCACAGCAGAACAGAGCCAGGGGTATTACGTGAATACAAGAGACCACAGCAGGTCCTCTTGGTGGAAGACGCAGATAGTATCAGCCAAGGTCACTGCAAAAAGGAATTGGAGAAATTACTGAGAATATAGACGATGCCTCAAGTGCAGAACCACTGACAGTATTTTAGGGGTGCACTGCTTCTGGGAAATGGAGGCTCCTTGGATGGGGAAGATGTCCCTTAGAATTTTGGTAGTGAATGGAAAGAAAGAAACAAAAGGCCAAATTCAAATTCCTATGAAACAAGGTAGCATCAAACAATGAGAAAACAGACTGACTCATCCCACAATACGCACTCCCCCCAAAGCGCCATTTATTAACTTAAACTGCACTTGACCATACCAAGAGAAAAGCATGCTCTGCAACCGAGAAGGCAAGTAAGCCACTCTTACTTTCAGTTTTCACAGTGTAGTATCTTTGCATGGACATTGGGTCCCATTTTTATTAATGATCATGTGTTTATCATTTTCCAAAGACTAAAGTAACAGGGGAGTCTATGGTGAAAGGAGTGGGGTGGTTGAATGCCTTTAAAAAGTTAAAGAAGATCTAAATAAAGAGAATAATACATCACATTTGTAGATTGTAAGTTTCAATATTTTAATAACGTTGATTCTCCTAAAATTAATCCAGAAATTCAGTGTAATCCCCATCACAATTATGAAATGGTGAGAGCGTGTGAGTGTATGAGCGTGTGTGTATGTGTGTTTTGGAAATTGTTTCCTGAACGTTATATGAAAATACCATGGTTTAAGATAACCTTGCAGAGCAAGAAGAGAGGGGTTTTATCAAGAGTCATTCCATATCTGTGGCTTTCAATATAGGATAGCATTTGTGCAAGAATAAAAAGGAAAAAAAAAAAAAAACAAGTGAATACTGAATCTTGAAGCAGATTCAGCCCTATATGGGCACTAAGTGATTTGTGACAAAGTCTGACCTACAGAGCAATGGGGAGTGACAGTCTTCTCAATAAATGGTGCTTGAGCAATTGGATATCCATATAGAGAAAAACAATTCTGTCTGTTATCTCACACCATACATAAAATAATATAAAAATAAATGTTAAGGCAAAGTGATAAAGTTTCTAGAAGATAATATGGGAGAAAAACTTTATGATCTTGAGGTAGAAAAATATATTTTAAACACAGCATAAACAATATAACCATAAAGGAAATTATTACTACATTTGAGCACATTTAAATTAAAACTTACTTTTGTAAAAATGACCATGAAGAGAGTGTAAAGGCAACTCACAGTGAAAGAAGATATATTTACATTACATATACTATTAAGGTCACACATCCAGAATGGAAAGAATGTCTGTAAACCAACAAACACAAGACAAAATAAGCCAAGAACTGACACGGGATTGGACAAAAAATTCTGTAAACAAATAGACAGAAAAATAGCAATACCATGTACTGGTGAAATTATGAAGCAACCAGAACCACCACACATGCTGATGGTTATACTAATTGGTTTTCTCCTTTGGGAAAGAATTGTCTCTATGATCCAATGATTCTACTTGTACATAGGATCACAGAAATATCTCCACATGTGCACCAAAAAAACAAAAACAAAAACAAAAACAAAAAAAAAAAATTTCACATCATCCAAATTCTTAATAGTCTCTAATATAAAGAAAGCAAATGTGTACTAATAGTAGAAGGGATAAATAAGTGGCATTATATTTATGTAAGATAATACAATATAGCAATAAAAGTAACTAAACTTTTGCTGCATGCTACAACATAGACGAATATCACAATCATATTATTCAATGAAAGACACCAGACCAAAAGGAATACCTTGTGTACGATCTCACTTTACCAAGTTTTAGAGCAAGTCAAACTAAACTACAGTATTAGAATTTACCCAGGGAAAGGGATAGTGACAGGACGAGATCACAAAGCAGGAAATCATCTGGGCACTAATAATGTTCTATTTCATAACCTAGGTGGTAGTTACACAGGTTTTCATTTTCTGATGATCCATTTAGTTATACATTTGGCTTTCTGCACTTTTCTATATGTGTTATATTTTATAATTAAATGATTTTTGGTTCATAAGAATTCGGTTATGAAGGATCAGCTGAAATAAATTAAACACTTGTAAGAGTCTGGTTCTGTTATAGCTACCATAATGCAGCATGTCCCTCTGTATCCTGTGAGTACATCTTTGTCCTTAATAAACAAAATCTAGTGCATTCTGACAGCAAGAATGTGGCCCCTCTACCCTCAAACTTTAACGATAACCTGAGCCAAAGGGAAGATGGTTGCAAGCAGGACCTGGAATCCTCATGGAGTCCTGCTGGAGAGAACTGACCTCATACTTCTCCCTCAGGGTGGGAGAGAGCCTGGAGGAACAGCCTCCTGGCTGATAGACAGCATTAGGCTATCGGGAATGAGAGACCACCAAAATCTAGACAGCCCAGAGATGGGAGGCTAGCACTTCTGTCCTCAAGTGGAAAAGAAAGATATGAAAGGAAACAAATAGGAACTTTGTCTCCTGCCCCCGAGTCTGTAAGAGTAATGTAAGATCTGGGATTAAAAAGTCTTCAAGTGATACAGCATAAGGAGACAGACATGCCCATAATTCAGTCTGGAGAGTAATGCACAGAGAAGTTAATAATTTTTTCAAGATCACACACATCTAGTAGGTAGCGGAGTCTGTTGGCCTCACTTAGGGCCTACATTCTTTACCACTTCTCTCAGTGTCTCCCCTGTAATCAGACACCTGGTGTGCCTTACTGCACAGGGACCTGTGTACGGACCTGAGAATTTCACAAAAGAAAGAAGGTAAATATGTACCAGCAGCCTAGACCTATATGAACTTATTGGGTAATATCCAATCCTAAATGAGCTACCATGTACCAAAAATGATAATACCAACAAAAAGTATTTTTAGATTTTTACATAGAAATAGCATAAGTATAATACTTTATGTACTTAGTAATACAAATATTACCTAAAGTTTTTTAAATGTTACCATCAGCCAGGCATTGTTTTAAGCTCTTTATGAGAATCAACTCATCTATATTTCACAATAGTTCTGTGAGTAAAATACTATTACGTTCCCCATTTTATAGACGAGAGAACAGAGGCACAGAGATCTTAAGTAACTTGCAAATGTCATGTAAGAGTAGCAGGCATGTTTCAAAGCCCAATGTATGCTCTCAGAGCTAACACTTAGTTTCTTTTCAATATTTTTTTTGGTCTAGCCCAGTGGTTCTCAACCTTCCTAATGCCCTGACCCTTTAGTACAGTTCCTCATGGTGTGGTGACCCCCATACAATTATCTTCATTGCTACTTGATAACTGTAATTTTGCTACTGTTACGAATCGTAATGTAAATACCTGATATGTGTTTTCTGATGGTCTTAGGCGACCCCTGTGAAAGGGTCGTTCGACCCCCAAAGGGGTCGTGACCCACAGGTTGAGAACCGCTGGTCTAGCATAATTATCCTCAGATTTTAAAAGATTGCCAGACAATAGTATTAAAAGAACATTCAAAGTGGATTAGGAGATTGTCAAGTATCACCTCTCATTTAAAGGAACATCATTTTCCAGGTCAAAATATGTCAACTAAAAACCAAGTAAATGAACAAATTAATAAATGCAGAAATCTGGAGTTCTAATGGAAAATGCAAGAAATTCCAGAAGACATAAAAATATCCTCATTTCTTTTTAACATAGGAAAGACAGTTGCTGAAATAGAAGTCAAGGTTGATTCCAGATAAAATCCTAGAACAGACTGTTAAACAGATGACTTCCATGTAATTAAAAATGGAACTGGTAAAATGTGCTACACTCAGTACCTCGTTCTGTCTCTGGTTAAAGCTCAGTGAAACCCTATAGCTAGAGCCCTCTGCCCCAGGATCTGGGCAAGGCAAAGCCCCCAGCTGTTTCCTTTCAGAGAGAAGAGCCAGGTGGGCTTGACGACAGAGCCTTAGATGGATTTACATGACCGATGGACTGTTAAGAATCATTAACAATTAAGGATAATTAACAATTGATAATTCTTAATTAAAGCTGTATGATTCCTACTCTGTTTTATCTCAGCACATAAGGCATTCAACAAATATTGGCTAGATTTTGAATGAATGGAGGTCAATCTATGATGGCATAACACAGGCTCCTGTGATGCCCTCAATGACCTATTTATTTGTAGGTTAGATGATGCATTAGTAATATGTCAAACGCATTTATGAGTAAGCTAAGCAGGGAGGGGTATAAAATGTGTGAGATGCTGTAATACGGATTTTCCCTTTCAGGGCCTAGCTCATTTGATAGTTTTCAATAGATATAAATGCATATTCATTTTTAGTTTTCCAGTTAGAATACACTAACCTTTTCTTGCTGGTGCCTTTTATTCCTCTGAACCCAACCCTAATTCATGGGTAATGTCTTGGCAATAGATCTAAAGTGACATACGCTGTTCAGAGATTCAGGGAAACATTCTCAACTTGCAGACATTTCCCTGGTTTGTTCTGTGTAAACACCAGACCGACTATAAAATTGCTTTTGGGATTTATGTCATTGCATTTCCTTGTCCCCTTTTATTAAATTGGCTTACTTGCTCTACACATTCCTGACTTCTCTTGGACTTCATCCTGTATCAACTATCACTTGATATATTATTATTATAGACAGGTTGGCCATTTTCTTATTTCCTAGCTGAGAACTAAAGTGACTTGATTGTTGAGGTTCAGCATATCAACTGACACTCTCATGTGAGGTGTGGGCTTACTATTACACTATTACATGTGAAATATTTTGAAATTGAGTAAATAAGAAACTAGCCATTCACGAATAAAAAAGAGAATTTCAGTTTTATGAAAGAAATATTCAGTGTAGATACTGGGAGAAACTCTGCAGTAGCATCAGCACATTTATTCTCTATCTGTCTGTCTGTCTGTCTCTCACACACACAAAAAAATTTATCCTGGTACTTACCTAAATAAATGAAAAATGATGAGAAAATTTGGGTTTCTATTGATACTTTGATAAGTTTGAAAGAAATCATCAGTCTATTCTCAATTATTTCATTTGAACAGATGAAAACTCTTGACTATATTACATGCTTCTGTTGAAATCACATTGTCAAATCAATAGGGAGGAAATCAGAAAAAGATCATAATTTAGGCTTGATTTTATGCAGCAAAAAAATTATGTGTAGTTTTGAATTATTGTGACATGCATAACATGTGACACATTTAAGAATCACAGTAAGATAGTTTGAAGTAAAACTAAAAGAAGGATTTGCATAAGGGAAAGGCTGAGCTAAGTAGGTTAAAGAGAATTCAGAATGTAAGATGAAAAGCCAAGCTGTGTCCTTCAACAGAAATTGTTCACTCAAATGAACGAATGTTCAAATTGCAAAGAGCAAAAACACAGGGGCAATATGTGTTTGTCCTAGAGTGTAAAGAATCAACACAAGCTATTTTATGCAAAATTGTAAAATTTCCTACAATGGAAGGACTACTAAAGGCAAGAGGTTTAAACAATGTATTTCCAATGGTTTTAAACTTTCACCAGAAATATGATTTCACTTCTGGATCCTAACACAGTCTTCGCAGTCACTTCTGAAGCTAAGGCTACATCATGACATACACTTTAAAGTGGGATAGACAATGGTTAATTCCATTCCTTTGTGCCCCAAATGACGCATTACTCATGCAAACAGAGACACCTTTGCCTCTTCAGAAGGCTGGGAATGTGTCATCTCATTAGCACTACAATCAGGAGTCTTCTGTTTCACAAATATAATTTTAATCACAATTAACAACATTGAACAAACAGTGATACGTTTATTGAGGTTTATATATGAGTAATTGCTTTGAAATTTATTTAAAAACAAATAGTTTTATTAAAATATTTAAAAGTTCAGTTTCTTAAAGATTTCTTTTTGCATAACCATATAATTAATTTAAACCCTTTTAAAGAAGGGCAGTGATGGTTTTCACTGGCTACTGGGAGAATGGTAAATATGACCTATAGTATCATAGCAGATAACATAAAACTATAGATACACGCTTTATGAACACAATAACTGCACATGTGAATATAAATCAGCATTTAATTTTAATTTTTTAAGTCAGAAATACACAATTCCTCACCCGACATTCATGCTGATAGGACTTTAGTATGATTTTGCAGCAAATCTAAAATACAGAGAAATTAACTATCTTGTGTTAACATTCACAAAAGATGGAAGACAAAAAATAGAATTTATGACCCAGTTCTAACACCAACAAAAAAATCATTATATTCATTAGTATTTTTCTTACAGTATTTTTTTCTATATAAAAAGCATGTCCACAGAGTTCCCTGATGGTGTAGTGACTTAAGGCTTCAGCACTGGCGCTGTCAGCGCTGCGGCCAGGGTTCGATTCCCAGCCAGGGAGCTACCCACATACCAAAAAAAAAAAAAAGCATGTCCACAATATAATTCTTCTAGGAATCCAAAACAAAATTTATAAACATACACATACATGCAAACAACATACATACAATCACACACACACCAGTTGTATAGCTTAGAGAAAAAATAGAGAATGAGAGAATTTCTTCCTTTATATTCCATTTCTGGCTTTGCACTTAGACTGCATAAAAATAAAGTTTTATAAAAATGCACAAGATAGTACCCACTCATTCAAATGAGTCTATGTAAACAGTACCATAATTAAGAAGAAAAATAAGATACATCTTAAATGTCATTCATTTATCATTACTGAACATTATGATGTGTGCAAAGATGAATAAAACAGATTTTGTGTCTGACATCAAGAAAACAGCAGTCTTTCAGGCAAGAAAAATAGAATTACTAAACTGTAGAAATTGTTTAGTCCCTTTACCTTAGAGATGAGAGAACTTCAAAAATACAATTGCTAGGAGGGCTGTGAAAGGTGGTAAGTGAAATTTATAAACACTGTTAAGTCAAATATTCAGCTAAAATCATTGTTGATGATCATCACAGGTGTGTACAATTAGTCTGCGTTTTTGTTGACTAATGTGTTGGACTGGTTCCATTGCTTTTACTATGAATGCTAAACTCAACTTAGGTTTCATGAAACTTCCATTCACAAAACCACACCCTTGTCCACCATTTTTTAATGACTATAGCTACAGTGAAAGAGAACTTTGTAATTATCTTGGACACAATACTTATTAAGTAAGCTACACTGGGAAAGATCTTGTTAATTCATGAGTACAACTTGATAAGTGGGATATTTGAAATTTAAATCATACATTAACTTGCAGTAAACTAATATATTTATATCTTTTTATTTTGTTGAAACATTTGCCCTTTGTGGAAACATCTGAGTTGCTTACTGATCAGTCAAGGGAAATGCCTCATTGTGACAACTCTGTGCACGTGGGGAGAGCTGCACATCCCCCTTTGCTTGTGCACAGCACATGGCACAGTGCATTGTACATAGTAGCTATTAGATAATGATTGTTTTCTGAAGCTCCGTACAAAATAACAGGAAAGATGTGCAAAAAGGTTATTAAAATATATTAAAAGTTGGTTATAAAAAATACCACTAGGTACTAGAAATCTTAAAAAGAAAAAAAGGAAAAATTCATCAACTTTACATGCCTTTGTCTTGTGATTGCCATTTAGTAAGTACCTCCTGTCTGTAATGCATTCCTTAGATACATCACTACTCCTAATTCTCACAGCCCCCCATTTCACCTATGAGAAAACAAAGGTTTAGAGAATAAAATTAAATTGCCTACTTGTCATAGCCTGGGGTTGAGTTCCTTTCTGACACCTTAAAGAAACAGCACTGTCTCTCCTAGCATTTTGCTCATTTTAGACAGGTTTGAGAATGGTGAATTGTTCTGCAACCAAACAATGTTTAACTTCTAGCCCTAGTAGTATAATGAAATAGGTTTATTTGCTTAAATCTGAAGCACTCAAATCACAACACTAAAACTTTCTATTTATGCACTTACATCATACATGAAAACTCTATTATCTTTGAGAAAATAGATATTGTTTACATCTAAGATATTTTTAATACGTTTCCTTCCTTATAAGACAAAGGCAATCATGTTCATCTAACATATCTCGAGTAGGAGGAATCAGACATGAGATGTAAGACATGGAAGTCTACAGAATACAGAGGTTATACTTAATTTATATGTTTCTTTAACAAACCCTAAGCTCTTTACACATTATAATACTGAAAGATCACACTGAAACACCTATTTTCTAAAACTGTCTGGATAAGAAATGGAATGGTCTTTGAGGCTCCATGTGTCAAGTTCCCAAATGGAGAGTAGTGAAGCATTGTTGGGTAGAGGAATGAGTAATACAGAGGAGACTTGACTCACCATGTTTTCCTCTTACTGATCTGTGACATGAAGAAAGGCTCTGACTCTTCTGAACTGCAAATATCCTAGTTACACAATGACCATAATAATGCTTGCCTTGTCTACTACCTTCTAGGATTATTGCAGATCTTAATGAGATAATTCACGTGTGACTATGCAAATCTTGTAAAGAACTCCAGCACTGAGGCTTTGACCAAGTGCTAATCAAGCAAGGAGAAGGAAACCATCATTCCAGCATCTTCTGAGTATTCCACATAAATGGATATTCCAGATCACAGACCTTAAACCTTTGATAAAAATGTGTCTCTAATATAAACTAGTCTTCATGGGTCCAAGTTTTTTATTTCCCCAGGATACTGAACATCTCAATTTTTCTGTAACTCAAATGAAAAGTGTGACCATCCATAATTGTGTTGGACCAGAAGACGGGATTTTTGAATCCTCTTTCTTGATGTCAGGACATCAGATACTTGGTCTGATACCAGCAAGACTGCCTGGCAGACCTCTTCCAATTTGCTGCTTCCACTTGGCTTTCATTTGGGAAATCAGAAAAACTGGTGCTTTAGAGTTGTGCGTAGTCACTAACTTTCAAGTGACTGACAGTCTTTCCAAAGAATAAAAACCAAGATTGGAGGTTGAGAAGCCTTATGATTCCTATATGCAGGGATCTATGGGAAAAGCCAAAATTCCAATGAATGATAGATGGATGATAGATTACAATCCAGAATTTTGAGTTTTCTTTCCATATCTTGCCTTTCTCATATACAAGGACATTCGTAACATTCCAAACCAAATGCTTAATTACATGAATTAGAAAACATGATACCTCTGAAAGGTTTACTTTACAGGGAAAAAAACAATCTTTGGTTGAACTTTGAGAGCTTCTGCTTCTCTTTCAAATGCTAGCATAACAATGGGATTGCAAACATTTGCCTAAAAGCTTTTTGACTCCAGAAAAACTAGAAATGGGCAATTGTTACTGATTACATAATAAATTGACTAAGCCATAAATTGACCAACACCTCCCAAATTTCAGTCATTAACTGTTGGGAAATTCATACTCAATCTTATGCATATTCATTTGTCATAGAATGTAGTTAAGTGTGTGTGTGTGTGTGTGTGTGTGTGTGTAAATAAACTAAATGCAAACCAAAAAAGCAACACTTCTTCAAGAAGTTATTTGACAAGGAGCCCGTGTAATCCTTTCAAATCTTTCTTGAAGAAATGAGAAAGGTGTCCAAACTGCCTGAGTTTTCTAGCCACAGTGAAATTCATAAAGGTCACCCTGACAAACCAAAGCAATATTCTCCTCACCGTCCTTGTTACCATAGCAGTCAAACAGCATATTCATTTTCATTTTAATTATGTTTGTAAATAGTAGGAGAGGCAGGTAAGAAGCCTTTGAAAGCAACCCGCTGAGCCTCTATGGTGTCTGCAGAATTGTAGCAATCACCCTAGCAGGTTTCATTATTTTTCAGTAGATTTTTATTGACTGGGGTAGGGGGTGGTAATATCTTATTAAAATTCTATTAGTTGTAAAAGTTGTTTAAGGAAACCCATTAGTTAGGCATAATGTCTTCCCACCTGATTATCAGTCCATTTATGCCTTCCCAGCTAACATTTGTTTTTAAGACAGTGTAATTTTTGTGTAACCTTGATTGTTATCTAATTTATTTACCAAATGACAATTAATCCCTGATATATTGCCCCTGGCACACAACCCCCATTGTTTACTGAAGGATTTAGCTACACTCACCTTGTATCTATCTATATGAGAATCCACTAACAAAGCAGAATCTTGAAAATAAGCTTTGGTTTAAAAATGCTGTAGCAACACCATTGTTTTTGCAAATATATACAATGCAGGAGATGCCAGTGTTACAATTAATTATTCATTGCTGTTTTCACTTCATGTAAGATGTTGTGGTAGATGGCATTCAGAATATACAGAGAAACCATATTTGGGATCTCACCGCAAGGAACTAAAGTCTACTGAGGAAGATTATATATAAATGCATAAATAGCTATTAAACAGAATAATGACTGAAAAGAAATTTAAGAGAATTACTCTTAAACTTCAAGAGGGAGATTCCAGAAGTAGGAGGCATCAAGTAAGGTTGACTACAGGGAGGAGAACAAGATTTGGGACTTAAAGTAAAGATATGGTTCAAATATACGCACGCAAAAGGCTGGGAAGAGGAAACAGCAAAAACAAAAGCAGAAAAGCAGACAAGTGAATGCATGTAAAGGAATAATTTTAATAGTTGAGTTGTGAAATGTTTAAAGGTACAGTGCAAAATAAATGGGATCTTTAGACTAAGAATAAATTAGAAGAATACATTTGTAAAGGCTTTGACCACAAAGGTAATAAATTTCAGCTTTACAGTTGTGAGGGCTTCCAGAATCAGAGTTCTGTATGCTTATGACTACACTGACTCATCTTTTTGGCTGTGTCTCCAAGAATTCTCAGAATGCACCTTTACTAATTTATCTTTAAGGAGGAATATGGTGTGCTTTTTTTTCCCCCCAGTTATTGCAAGCTGTGCTTCTCCTGTAGAAATAAAATATATGATAAAATAGTGTTACAGGCTAGCGGGACAGGGAAATAAACGTAAATAGCAGAAAGTTTCCTGAATTGTCTGGGAAACAGTAAAAGTACTATTTTAAAATATAATAAATCAAGAATGTATGTTGATATCAAATGTAGCTATAAAATAAAAATAAAAGTCAGTAACTAAAAAGCCAATTTAGAAGAATGAAATCAATTTTAAAAGTACTCAACTAATTCAACAGAAGTCAAGCAACAATGAATAAAGGATGAAAGAGAAATGGAATAGAAAACAGCCTGATGACAGACTTCAACCTAAATTCTACAAGAATTTCTTCAAATGTGTGTCAACTAAATACTTAAATCCACACAGATTATCACAATGGTTAAAATATGCTATTTATATTTTATTAGACAAATGTCACATATAAAAACTCAAAAAGCATGAAAGTAAATGAAAAAAATATATGCTATGCATACAGTAAACAAAAGACTTTTGTGATATCAATACCAGTCAAAGTAGACTTTAAAGAAAGAATACTACAAGAGATAAACTGTCTTCTTTGTGATGATGAAAGTGACGATTGAATGCAAAGACAGAAATTCTTTGTGTATATAATGAATAACAGAATTTCAAAATATAGACAGTAAAGATGACAAAAGTAAATGGCAAAATAGACAAATATACAGGCATTGCTACAGATTTTAACCTATCTTTTTAAGTAAGAAAAGCAGACCAAAAAATCAGTAATGACAGAGATAACTTATGAGAGTACAATTTGGCTAAATTCTCCACATTTAGAACTGCAAATGAGTACCTAATACACATTTTTTCTGAGTGCACATTTGAACACTTACTAAAGTAGACCATATTTTGGATTTTGTAGCAAGTCTCAAAAACATTCAAATTATTAAAATCATAAAGAATATGGTCTCTGATCACAAAATAATTAAACTTGAAAATAATAATGCAAAGATAAATAGAAAATTCTTATTTTTCAGTAATTTATAAACTTTTTAATGAAAAAAATGTTTAAAACTTTAAACCAGAACTTTATAAAAGAGGATATCCCAATGACTAATGTGCATATTAGTTATCAGGGAAATACAATTAAACCACAGCTGGGAAAGACAACCCGTCACAAGAACTAAAGCTAAAAGATAGCCTCCTCAGGAAACAAATGCAATGACATAATCAGTGTTTCATCTTTATATTACACATGGGGGATGCCCATATGGGTGGTATCCTTTGTAGTGCTGCCTGGACTGGTCCTTAGTATTGTGCGCTCTAAAGTCAAGAGTGTCACCTAAAGCTCAACCCAGTGTCATTGGCTGTAAGCAAGTTAATGTCATCACAGTGAACTCCACATGGAAAGCAGAGTGTTTGGCTCATTCTCAAAGAGAGAAGACACGATTGATTAGGCGTGAATATATTCAGCCCCAGGATGTGGAGAGAAAATCAAGAATAATTCCCTCTTTCCTTGTTACAGATATGGAATGGTAGCCCCATGGAGCATCCACAATGCCTTCAGACAGAAGGTAGATAACGTGAACTAACCCCGAAGTTGGATAGTGCCCCTCTCTGACTGAGCTACAGATGGTCTTATCAATATTTTACAGCCATGTTCCATTTTAAACAATGCTGCAAGCTGACATCAAATGGAGCCTTTCAAGAGAACGATGTTTAATGAGCCTCCAAAGTTAGGGAGTGGAGCTGCAAACACAATTCTGGATATTCTGGAGTTACAGTTGCTTCCTGCATTGGGAAGTCAGCAGAGAACCTGCTCAGCAAGTCTGAGTTAGCTTCATGGATAAACAGGCTGATGAGAGACCAGGAGGTCCAGCTGCTACTTTCTAAAATGTTTCGTTAACCAGGAAACCCTTTTGCTACCAAGTTACTGGATGTTGACTGCCACATTTTTTCTCTCTTGGATCCTTTTGGCGGAGGTCTTACTCAGCCGTACCAACAACCTAAGCATAAATCTCTGTAGGGTGAGTCCAGGGAATCTATATGCTTTATGCTTGAAAATTTCCTTCAATAAAACTTATTTTATATTTATACCATATGGCTGTGGTATTGGTAGATATGTTTGTAATTAAAAGAAATCTTGACCAGAAGCTCACCTCTTTATGTTGTGGCAAGAATGAAAAGCCAGGAAGTCTACGAACCTTATTTATTTGAACAATTATCAGAGCTACCTATGACCTCAATTATCAAAGCTACCTGCGACCTCCTTATTACTAAACCTCATGGAAACTTCGCAGCCCTGCCTTTGTGGTATCTGGCATCATTTATCACTTCCCCTTTCCTAAAACTCATTTTTAATGTTTGTTTTAAGTCCTCTTTGGCATTTTTCCATTATTCTCTGTTTACTTATTTTTTCCTGTTTCCTAGATTTTCTTTTTTCAGTCACTCTTTGTGTGCTGGTGGTGTTCACCTAACTGTGCATCAGCTCACTGCAAACACCTTCCCTGATCCTCCTTGCTTTTTTCACTCAACAATGTAACTTTTCCATTATGTTTCATTACACGTTCAGACGCAATATGATTGTTCATCCCTGTATCGTATGGATGTTTCATTTTAAATAACCATTAGTGTAGCACCGAAAAATGGTTTGTGTTAATAATATTTTGCCACTTCAAATAGTACTGAACGCTTATAACACAGCAGACCATATTTGGGAGATCATTCTCTGAAAATAAAATTAATTGGTTTAACAGAATAAATATTTTCAATCTTTATGGCTGCCGCCACACTGTCCTCCAAAGAAATGGAGCTGACCAGTCACCTCTCTTCCTCCAGTCCTGGCTCCTCTTAGCCCACCTTCGCAATGCTGTCACCGTGATGGTTTTCGCAGGCAGAGCTGACCATGCCATCTTCCTCCTTACTTCTCTAGCACCCTACAGGCTTTTGAATTAAGTATCTATAAGTGACCCAAGCAGAGACTCCACCCCCACCGCCGTCTCACTTCTGGTCAGCTGCGTTTGCACTTGCTTCCTTTCTTTCCCCCCGTGTCCCGTTCCAGGCTCCCATCACGCCCTGTTTACTGAGCTAACTCTCGCCCTTTCTAGTCCTTCAAGTATCACGTTTTCATTTTCAGCATCTGGAATAATTCTTGGAACATAAAAAACAAAACAAAAAAGAACAGTCCATAACATTTTTGAATAAATGAATGACTCAAGATTAAATGTCTCCACCACAAATTATTACAGCATCTTAGTGCACGTCTCTTTCAACGCACTGGTAACATTTCATTTTAATCAGTCTGTCTTCTATACTAGTTTTATGGTAATGAGGACTGTACTTAGCACAAAATCAAGTGTCAGTTGAATAAATAAATGAGTGAATGAAGAACATTTCTTCTTTGTTTACAGATGAAAAATGCTAAGGTCGATGGAGGCAGTGTGTCTTTTCCAGTGACAAATTTCTAATCTAAGTGGCAGAACCAGGCCTAGATATCATATATAATAATTTTTCTTTCAAAATTCTTTCTAGTAAACATGTTACCCTTTTAAATAAGTGCATTTTGGTTTCTCTTTCACTGGTGCCTTTTTGTAGGATTTAGTCTAAACTTTGAAAGCTTTAGTTTTCTAATCAAAACTCTGCTCTTCAGTAAACATGAACCAAGTACCTGTATTATTTTTGTTCAGCTTGAGTTTCTTCATCTATAATATCTTTGCTTCCCTTACCTGATTATTTTATTGTGAAGGTTAAAAGTAACTCTAGGGGTGGGTGTGTCCTGAAAGTAGAAGGCATTATATATAAGTGATTCATGATTATCATTGTTTAACATAATCATATTTACTAATTCCTTTATGCAAAAATGTGTCTAATCACCCAGACCAAGTATGCAGGCTCTGATGAATTAAGAGATAATAAACACTGCTACTGTAACCGTACTACCTTTGTGCTTATAAAAAATTCTATAAGCATAAAGTGCATGTGAGAAAGAAACAGAAAAGTAAATACAGGGTCTTTGGGCTTATATATTTTTTAACCAACTTCCCATTCAAGAATTATATAGAATTATGATCATGTCTAAAGTTTTCAATGGCTAAGACACATGAGTTTATTGTAAAGTTTGGGGAGGTTTATCCAGTGCCAGAAAACATTATACTCACAGCACTTACAGAAATGAGTTTTCATCAAATATTTTTTAATTGAATTAAAGGCCAATATGGTACAATACGTATGAATAAGCTATGCGCATAGAGGAGAAGCAACATAATTTCAATACAGTTAATACACGTGAAGACAAATTACCAGTATATTTAAAAATATGCTTTAAAATAAACCTCAAAATATAACTCAGATATGGAATCTTTAAAACAAAACAACAAAACAAAACAAAACAAAACAGACTCACAGAAACCGAGAACAGATAGGTGGTTGCCAGGATTAGGGGGTGGAGGTGGAGGAAATAGGTGAAGGTGGTCCAAGGGTATAAACTTCCAGTTGTAGGAGAAATAAATTCCTTTTTAATTTATTTTTCTTAAGATAAAAGGGGAGATAATGTACAGCATGGTAACTGCATTTAAGCATGCTGCACTGTATATCTGAAAGTTGCTAACAGAGTAGATTTTAAAAGTTCTCCTCACAAAAATTGATGTGTTAACTAACATTATTGTAGTAATAATTTTGCAACATACACCTATGTCATCATTACATTGGGCACTTTAAACTTACACAATATTATATGTCAATTATATAACAATAAAGCTGGAAAAATTTTATGTTAGTAGGAAAACATATTGTAATGTAATGTAGAACACTGAAGTTTGATTAGTCCCTATTTCCCACCTACAGGCTTCCATTAGGGGACCTATCCAGACACATGGCTTTGAATATCCTTTTGTTGATAATAATGATAATTTTATATATATATGTGTGTGTGTGTGTGTGTGTGTATATATATATATATATATATATATACACACACACACACACACACACATATATATATATAATTATTGTTTGTATGTTTTTGTTTTTTTGTTTTTTTAAGCTCTGGCTCTAACTCTCCTTTGAGTTAAGATAATATCCAACTACCTGATGAGCTTCCTACTTGCATGGCTATTTAGGAAATTAATAACTAAAACAGTCCAGTTAATCTCTATCCTGATCCAATGTCCCTCTGAGTCCATTCCTACTCAGTAAATGCTACAACCAGCCACACAACAGATCAAGCAAAATACTTAGGATGCCAATGTGCCTAATTATTTTGTCTCCCACATTCATTTTCTCAACCTGTTCTGCCAATATGTTCCTGAAGACAGATTATAAATTTTCAAAGTCCTCTTCATTTCCAATGACATAATCTTATTCCACTCCATCATCATATCTTACCTGGACTACCACATCACTGAATCAATGATCCTGCCCCTCCACGTTATCAATTTTCCACAAAGCTGCCAGATGATCTTTTTACTAACTTAAATAATGTCCCCTTTTCTTAACATTCTGTGATGACTTCTTCACATATTCGGAATGAAACCCAACTCCCATGCAAGACCCATAAGGTTTGGCTGAACAGTCGTCAGATCCCTAGCCTCCATCTCTACTTCAGGGAAATCTGTGGACTCCCTTTCAATCTCATGGTCCCACACCAAGTGTTAATTAGCAAGGGATCACCTTTACCATTGCATTATCTGAAGTAGCCTCACCCCCATGACACTCTGACCTCTCACCCTGATCTCTCTCTGTCTCTCTGACTCTCACTGTTCTTACTTCTACCACAGTGCTCACTACAACTGCTGTCGATCTCACTCACCAATCAGTCACTTGTGGCTCCACTACCCCCACCCCATCCCACTCCTACGCAAACACCTCCCAGTGAAAGGGGGCCTACATTCTAGGTGCGTAGAATGTATTCAATAAATATTAGTACAATGAGTGAATAAATGACTCATCAAATAAAAGTCCTGAGCACAGTTAATATCTGTTAATGTCATTTGGAAAAATGCAGTTAGAAGATGCTGACGCATGGCCAGCTGTAGACGGGATTGTTTGTTGGGCAGTTGTAGAATAGTTTGAGCCGGAAAAAGGACTGTCTACAAAGAGTTATTTTCTCAATTGTTCAATTATAACAGGCTTCATTCTTCTCCCCAAGCTGAAGGACTGTTCAGTACTGTGTACAGTGTCCACTACAAGGCATCGATGTCCATCTGCATGTCCTTACATGTACATGAAGTGATGAGTTAGGAGAAGAGTATAATATGTGGGGATATTCTAAATAAATCTCACATCTGCTGTTACCCTATTTGGCAACATGGTATATCTGTGTACATACATTATTTTTTAAAGGTAATGTTAGAGGTGTACACTCTTTAGCAAATTAAAAGCTAACCAACAAAAGTTAGGAACTTAAAGTAAAAAAGAGAAAAAAGAGGAAAGAGAGGGCAAGAAGGAGAAGATGAAGGAAAATGGGAAGAGGAGGAGAAAGAGAATGAGGAAGAAAAAAGGTGGAGCAGGACAAGAGAAGAAGAGGCAAAGAGGAGAAGGAAAAGAAAAACTAAGGGAAAGATGTGGCGGTGGTGATGATGGGACTGCCTCAACATATATTAATGCACATAAGTACAGCAGTAGAGTAATGCTAAAGAATTTAGAAATACAGAAAGGTCATTTTAAAATATAGTATGCAAATAAACCTACATTAGTATTAAATTTATATGTATTTGTCTTAAAATTTAATCCAGTGGGTAAAAAAAATTATACTCAGATGATACAATATATATTTAGAGGGAAATCTTAGGTATTTCACCTCATTCTACATGCCACAATTAAATCTAGAAAAATTGAAAGAGTTAATGTAAAAAGCAGAAACTTTTAAAATAGGATAAATCCACATAAGTGAATATAATTCTAATCTTGAAATGAGAAAAAATATTTTTAAAAAAATTACAAGCAATCAAGACTAAAATATCATTATACATAACTAAATAAAAGACACATTTATAAAGGTGAAAAACATTTTTTAAAAATAAAAGGCAAAAAGATTAAAGATACGTATTCTACAAATAAAATAAACAAAAATGTATTATCATTAATACTGAGAATTTATTCAAATTGATCAGAGTAATGTCCCCAAAGAATAGAGTCCAGAGATATAATAATAAATTTAAAAAAGGAACATTACAACTTGTTCCTTTTTAAAATTCTGTCCAATGAACATCTGACAAAAATATCAAATTTCAACAGGAATTACAGAAATGCAAATGTAAACAATAAAAAATTAAAATAATGTTGGCAAGTATGTGATAGAAGTGGTACTCAACATAGCTATGGGCGTTGCAAATTTACAAAATTTAGGTGAAACCATGTGCTAAAAGCATTAAGAAACTTAAAAAGGTATTTCCTTTATTCTAGAAATTTTCATTCTGGAATTTTTATATGAAAATATTACACAACTAAAAACACTATAAATACTTATTGTTAATGATTAAATTATAGAATAATTTAATAATAGTAGATATTATGTAGCCATGGGAATGACGAGTTTAAAAAGACACTTTAGAAATTCTTCATGAGATATATAACTGGAAATAGCAAATGTATTTATATAATTCTAACTTAATTTCTAAAACTATGGAAAATTGATGCGAAAAATGATAGAAGCAGAGCCTTTCCAAAATAGAGCAAGAGTAGCCATTTGAGAGGAACTATCAACGTCTTGCTCCCTGAATGTTTAGAATGTTTGAACTGGGCAAAATAATCTTTGGATTGTGCCAAACTGACATTGTCTTGCAAAGAATTGTTTGTAAAGCCATCTAGAAAGCAGACATCCTGACCACAAGGACTGATGATCACAGACGCTCTGAAGACGGAATCAGTAACCAGCCATGTATAGCTCAAGAGTAACTCAGCTCATTAGCACCAATATAAATTCCTTTCTTCTATTCATATAATTATCCTTTGCCTTTTTCTCATAAAAAACCCTGGCCTTCAACTTTGTAATAGGGACACTATTGGTGTTTCTGTCTGAAGTGTGATCCTGAATTGCAATTCTTTTTGATCCCGAATAAAAGCTCATTGTCTTTGATTTTTTACTTTTGGTTTTTATGTTAACAGGAGAAAAAAGACTTGGAAAATACACATTAAAACATAGTTTTTAAAATTATGGCTTATTTTACTATTTTCCTTGATAATTTTGACAGTTTCAAATTTCTTCTGAGTATGTTTTATTTTCATAATATGAAAAATACCAATGTTTATAAAAATAAGCAACAATAAAAATGAAAAGCAAATTGGTTCATCTGACATATGGAAAATACTTCTTACTCAAATATTTAATTTCAAGCTTTTAATGTCTTACAGTCATTCATTTTGTGTATAAACAGATTGCAATATTTTGTGGTTATCTAAGCTCCGTAGTAACAAATGCATTTCTGCAGAGATGAATTGTTTCTTTCTTTTTTTTAAAAATGTTGGTATGAGTTTTTATATTCATTAAGCCTTTTATGACTTACATTAATAGTTTGACTGTTGTCTAATGTGTGAATGCAGTATATCAGCTAAACTTTTGACTGCCAGAGTTAGAGTGATATTAGACTGCTGATGACTTTTGACTCAGCAAGTAAGAATAAACAAAAAATAAATATACTAAAGATACAAGGAAATACTTTGGAGCAAATACATTCTACAAATAAATATGATTCAAACATGAATACATACACCTATCTCAATGACTGTTTCCAAATCTTTTGTTTACCATTCAGACTAAAAGACTTCACCAAGAAGCAATCTGTTACAAGTCTGTTCCCTCTTAATTTGTTGGAAACAAAATATTCCCAAATCTCTTGATAAAAACCTGTCCTGTGAAACTGACAATGAATCTCTTTTCTGATCATATACTACTCTAAATATATATTTTTGATCACATAATAGAAACTTATTATTTTTTTCCTTTGCTTTTATTCATTAACTCTAAAGGGAAACATTAAAGCAAGTTGTTCTTTATTAATAATTAAGTGAACTTTTCAGTTCACTGATGTCAGGCTGCTGAATGACCTGAAAACAAACCTTTCTAGAAATATACTGCTGACTTAAAAAACTACTGGCTTTCACATGAGGCATGTACATTGTAGTTGTCTAATTATTTCTATTTAAGCGTTCAAGCAATTAAGAAGAAAACTGTTATTCCTTAGTAAGGACATCCAATTCTGCCTTGTATCAATGAAAAGCAAAAAACAGCATTCCTCCCATATGGAAACATATGTTACAAATGTATTTAATATTTAAATAAAATACTTCAAGAATTACATTTACAATTTGGTGAACTTATTCAATTTAAATTTGCATTTCAGAGAAAACTTAATGATAATTATATTAGAAAAAACAGACCAATTTATCAAGCAGAGTTAAAATCCTACACAGCAGCAACGAACAGCTCAAGCACGGATGTACCGAATGGGACTCCATAACGACAAAGTGATTATTTTGACACGTTCAGCTGTTTAATATCATGCCTGACTGCCCCTTTCTGGTTGATGATTTTCCTTTGTAGGATATGACAAGCCTAAATGAATTTGAACCCTTGTGTATTAAAACCCTCTGATTCATTTACGTTGGCTAAAATCCCTTATGCACTAAGCAAATGTGTCTGTTCGTTCCTTCTTGCAACGCATCTCAGGTTATATAGGATTGCATGTGAGTGCCAGAAATTCTTACAGCTATAATGACAGAAAAACTGGTTAAATGAAGATGCAAGAAGAAATAAGAATGGTATGAACATCTAATCATAACCCTTTATTGACCTTAAGATAAAATAAATAAACCAGCAATTTAAAAGTTAAATATTTTTTCCAAATGATCATTCTTTTATACCTGGCTTTTCCTGGAGCTAAGCAAGTTACATACATGAGTGAACAGCAAGCATTACTGAGTGAGGACTTACGTGCCAGGCAATATTGGAAGTGCTTTTAAAAGTATTAACTCACTTAATCCTCACCACAACTTTTATGAGGAAAGTATTATATAATCCGCACTCCATTTAATTTCACTAATTTTTATTGTTGGAGCTCAGCTACAACAGAGAGAGCTCAGAATACAGATCAGATCATGGCATATCAACATCTTTATTCTCTGTGTTTGATTTATTCCTATTTTTCCTTATACCCTCACTGTCATTCCTTTCTGCCTTGCCCACTAGAGTTAAGATTCTAATGTGTTTAATCTCTACCTGTTTGTTTGGGGATTTGTAAAATGTGTATTTTCGTACATGTATTTTTCATTAATGTAAACAGTGTTACGCTCTTGAATTCATTCTGTTTCTAACTTTTCTCAGTCAATATTAGGCCTTTAAATTTCTCCCATGTTGCTGTGCACATATTTAATTTATTGCTTCTAACTGCTGCAAACTCCCTGATGTGTATCTGCTGCATTTTACCTACCACTCCCCCAGCTATGAATATCCATGTCACCTCCTATTTCTGCAACCCAAAACAAATGTTCCGATGTTTGTTCCATTTGTTCCCTGCATTCCAAATGTTGCAATAAATGTTCCTTTATTTATCTGTATGAAATTCTCCTTGAGAAATATACACACAGGAGCATAACACTGAGGTCAAAGCATATACATGCATATAACTAGATAAAGTTCTGCCACATGCTTTCTAGGTTAGCTGTGCTAGTTCAATGATCTCAGTAGCATGGAATTAGGGTTCCTACATCTCCCCATTGCTCCAATTCCAAGCACTACCCAGTTCTATAATTTTGGACTTTATATCTTCACCTAATAGGCACAAAAAATACTGTTCTCAGTTTGAAGACGAGAAAGCAGAGGTACAGAAACCCTTGCCCAAGTCATATAGTAAGTGATGGAACTGGGTTCAAACGCACACGGGCTGCACCTAGGGCCCACACTTTTAGACATTATTCTATACCTCTACCTTAGAAGACAGGAATAATAATGCACCAGGAATTGCAGTCAACTCCAGAGCATTATAGGTATTTAAATAATAACCAAAAAAAACCTCAAACAATAAGTAATGTGACAAAGAAAACACATCAGTGGGCTGAATTGGCTCAAAGGTTATTCTTATATGATCTTTACTTATATAATGATTTTACTATCAGGAGAATCTTTCCTAAACCTCATCTTAACAGCTACAGCCAATGGTTAACAGATAGCTTCCACTGAATGCAAAAGTCCACTAACTTTTTACAATGTGAAATTTCGATTAAACATCTGCTGTAGCTACAGTCACTGACAGCACAATTGATTTGCCATGGCTGAGTCACAATGGACATTTGCAAATGTATGTTTAAAGTCATGTGTGCAAATAGATACATTTAACTAAATCTATTTCTAAAACTCCTCTCTGAAACTTTCAGCAATTAAACCTATTAGATAAATCCCCAAAATTCTACTTTTTCCTGGCCAATCTATCCCAGCACTCACACAGCCTCACTAGATAGAAACAAATCATTTATTTGTTATGATTGCCTATAAGTCAGGAAAACGTTATCTATTTCTCCCATGATTTAAATAAAACACTAGCTGAAGAATGGAGCAAGCTATTTTGAAAACTTCTGGGGTCTCTCCAACACCATTCTTTAAGTCTTGCAAAAAGAAGTTAAAGTTTCCAAAGGAAGAAGGCATTTTCTGCCATCGCACCCATCCATTTTTCAGCACATTGCAATCTGATTTCAATCCCCATCAATCTGCAGAAAATGCTCTTATGAAAGTCATCAATGACCTTTTAATTATGAAATGTAATAACTGTTTCTTAATGCTCATCTTAATTTTCACCATATTAATTAGATTCGCCATAGTTTCCTAAGGTCATCTCTCTTCTGATTCATTTCCTAATTATACCCTGTCTTTGATGTAAAATTTTTATTGACTTGTATATACTTACAGAAAATTGTAGCTTCATAAATTTTCACACCGTGAACACACCTCAGTTACTTCCAAGCAGATCAAAAACCAGATCATCACCAGCAAATCAGAAGTCCCCTTCACGCTTCCTCTCTCATCTTTAACTTCCTTCCCCCACAAATATAAGCACTCACTAGCCTGACTTTTCTTAATTTGGCCTGCTTTGAGCCTTGGTGTTTAATGCTTCTTTGTGTTTTGGCTTTGCTGGCTCAAAATTATTCTAGTAAGGTCCATCTATGATGTGTGAAGCAATAGCTGTTTTTCCTCATTACTATATAATATTTATAAATACAACTTATAAATATGCCATCCACCTTTGAACATTCTTTTGGTACAGATGTTATGTTTTATTAGAATTGGAATGCTAAGAGAATCCAATAAGAAATCACAGGGTTATGCAAATACAGACCCCCGTTGCCATGCACATTCCCATTGCCCCACATAGAAGATTTTGTATTGTCAGTCATGTGGGTCACCTATCAAGTGGCTGTAATGTGTGTGTGTGTGTCTGTGTCAATGTTCTATTCGGTTCTTTCATTAAATTTGTCTGTTTTTGCATTAACCACAATATTTTATTTAATGTAGTTTCATGATGCCTTTTTAAATTAAATTTGTTGGGGTGACATTGGTTAGTAAAATTATACAGGTTTCAAATGTACGATTCTATAATGCATCATCTGTATATTGCATTGTGTGTTCACCACCCAGAGTACGTTCTCCTGCCATCACCATGTATGTGACCCACTTTGCCCTCTTCTACCTCCCCTCCCTGTCGCCCTTCAGCAAACACTAAACCGTTGTCTGTGTCTGTGAAGTAATGCAAGTTCATTACTTCAAGCTTTTAAAGCAAAAGATGTGAAATCAAATTTTGGTTTTGAAATTTAATTTCTGTGTAAACTTATCTACATAATGTAACCAATACTATTTTTTCATATTTAAAATGGTGATAAGAAATATTTATTTAAATATTTGCTGTGAGGAATAAAAAAAGAAATGTCCATCACAGAGCCCAGAATACAGGCATAAATAAGCACGTACAAACACACACGCACACAATGATCACAAAATCGTAGCTATTATCAAAAGTAAACACTACTCTAAGATTGATTTCTATATAGTAATACCTAGAACAAATGCCACAGAATAGACATTCAAAGGTGTTTACTGTTTTCAGTTGTGTTATTGCCTTCATTCTACCTCTTCATTCATATCAAATAATTCATTTAGTCCTAGTTTTAATAAGAAAAGTTTATTTCCTCAAAAACAATTTTTCTCACTCATTTTCACGTACTTAGTATCATAGATGAACATTTTATATAGAAATCTTTCTTATTAGAAGTAGGAAGCATGTTTTATAGATTTCTAATTAGAAAATGAAATGTTGATGTCATGAGGTATGGTCCAATTCATTAAGAAAAATATATTTTTATAGCAAACCTAATTATTTTCACCATTACAACTATTTTTTATATTTTCCTTTCCTTTGTTGAGGATACTCTATAAAATACCCCCCAAGAACTAGGAAAATTCCCATTAGTTTATTGTGTTAGTTCAACTCTCATCACATCATTTAAAAACTGCAGAAGTAGCAGCTTAAACTTCAGCCTCTGATTTTACCTCTTAATTCTACTGTAGTCAACCATATGGCCCTTGTATGAAAAATAGCCTCAGTGTTTGTAAACATGTGGTTAGTTGGCAGAAAATTAATACCTGAAAGAATCCCCTGCTTTGTCATTAATGCTTTAAAATGCCACCAAATCTCATTTAAGTATTCACAAGGCTTTTTTCTTCTGACATAACTTTCAGAGACGCTAAAAAGCTGACTGAACTTAAGGGAATAAAACCATCAGTACATTTTAACAGTGAAGACTGGTTGTTGGCATTTTGTTTAGAATTCACAGTCAAAAGACTGAACAAACAGGTTTTCTCTCTCTCTCTCTCTCTCTCTCTCTGTCTTTCTCTCTCTCTTTAAACATATATACATATATACCTTTATTACACACACACACACACACACACAGAGAGAGAGAGAGAGAGAGAGAGAGAGAGAGAAATGCTGTCCAGAAAGTATCCAGCTATGTAGTATGAAAAATAGAATTATTTATGGCTAGATTTTTTTTTCTGGACAGCCCTCATATATGCATACATACAGGATCTTCCAGGTTTAGTATTAAAAATTCTTGAAATTTATATATTCACAGCATAAAACATGTCTACAGAGTGATGAAGATCAATACGCAGTTGTAAGAAAGGATCGTCAGGTCATTTATAATTCTGTAAATTTTCGCATGTTTACTAGGTTTTGTTCATTCTTTCTTCAGTAAATAGTGAGTGTTTAGTATAGGCTAAGCAAGGTAGATAGCTAGAAAAGACAAATAAATCACCCTCAAGGAGCTCTTAAACCAGTTGTAGGGAAATACTCATAAGTTAATAAAATAAAAAGCAATGTGATAAACACGGAAACAATGTGTGAGCAGTCGTGTTACTAGAGGAGGAGTGATAGTGGGAGAAGCAGTAGAAGTGACAGGTAACAGTAAAAATATGAGAGTTGAAACCACATCCCTTTGGTCATATGAGTTTTCTATCTCTGCTATTTTCTGACATGTGACTTTGGACAAGTTTTTAAATTTTTCTGTGCTTTGGTGTACATTTGTTACAATGGGGATACAGTACATACAATACAGTTATCACACATAAAGTTCGCCTAGAAGAATGTTTGGCATATAGCAAGAATAATTCTAAAAATATTCATTAGCATCATATCATAAGGCATAGAGTGCACAGCGTGTCGTGAATACAGATACTACACTGGGTACTTTACAAACATTAGCACATTTCACCCTTGCAAAACCCTGTGAACTCAGTATTCTTATACTTATTTTATAGAAAAGTAAATTGAGGGTCAAATACAAGTATATCATGACCTGTTCAAGGTCACATGACGAGTAAGTTTAAGAACTGTCATCCAGTCCATTCTTCCCATTCCTCACATTCGGATCCAAGCGTGGGACAGCACAGAAGATGGAGCAAGAAACGTTTTCTTTGGAATTTGCAAACGACTTATCTTTGGTTTGAAAACTGAAACACCAGTGTGCGTTAGCAGGTGTAAATAAAGCAGAGAATTTCACTCCAGGCGAAAGAATAGCCCGGTAAGGACATTAATCCAGGAAACGCTCGGCGGTTTGAGTAGTGAGGGCGAAGTCCTGTGCCACTGGTGTCAGGGGAAATAAGATTTAAAGTATGAAACTTGCGGTGGCAGATCATACCAGAGAGTTTTCGTAATGTTTATAGAATCAGCTGATCCCCCAAATCTACAGAATTAACGTGACCAATTTTTGAATTTCTCTCTGGATAGGCTATTCAGGCTAATGCTTACCGATTGACAGTTTTTCATTTATATATTTTCAGTTGTGGTAACTGTACCTCAGCCTGTGATTTAAACCAAGGCCGATTCCCTACTGGGTTCATTTTACGTGGTATCAAGTTCTCCAAAAGATGAACCAAAGGTGGTTGTTATCTAAAGGCAAAGTGAAAGGCTGACAATGACATGGCAATCTAGTACAGCAAAAAATGCATATATTTATCACAGAATAATGCAAGAACTTTTTCTTCCAACCACAGAAAGGACACATACTTCTTGTAATACAGTTACATTAATTTTACATTAAAAATAGGTTGATTGCTGATTTGCTGCTTTTTTACCTGCAGTTAGCCTTAAGGCATTTTGTTTTCCCATTTTCACAAATCTAATTTAGCAGCTTAAGTGGTAATGCTAAATACTGTACTTGCTTTCTATTATTTTTGGCTGTCCCACATTACTCAGCGGTGGTATTATTGATTTGACCCCCGTTAATTTCTCCTAACACACACTATGGTAAGCTTCTACTCCAGTACCTTTGCAGGTTGTTTGCCTTTTATGAAAGTACTCAGTCTTGTTCATCCGGTGGCTTGTCCCAGGATGGCTTTGAATGCGGTCCAACACAAATTCACAAACTTCCTTAAAACATTACAAAAATTATGCATGGACCTTTTTTTTAACTCATCAACTATCATTAGTGTTAGTGTATTTTATGTGAGGCTCAAGACAATTCTTCTTCTTCCAATGTGGCTCAGGGAAGCCAAAAGGTTGGACACTCCTGTCCTAAGCCATACAGCATGTCCCATATTATATATTTTTTCTGCAATCTTTTACCGAGCTTTCCTGTATGTTACTTTTTGAAGTAGATTTCGTATTTTAGATTTTTTTGCTTTCCACTTTTTCTTCCTTTGTTGATTTTTATAGAGTTATGAATTAACCATCTTTATAGTAATAGTTAAGTATTTGTAATGTGCATAGTTGATTGAGCATGCACACATGAATGGGGGCTCAAGTTAAACTGGGAAGTGGCCTCAGATTTCTTTTTTAAAATTCGAACTCTGGAAACACCTGCAGGTAGGTATCTTTTCCTTCTACCCTAAATGGATTGTTTTACAGTTAGAGGTAATAGAAGCATTTGCAGGGACATACAAAGAGCTTTTCAAAGATAATACACTGGTATTTTAAAAAGGTTGTTTGTATAGGTAATATGAGTAATATATGAATATCAAGGAGAGAAGACAGTAGCAACTACCTGGTAATCATTTGTGCTCCTATGGAGCTAAATACCATCTGGTACACGTTCTTAATATTTCCTCCTTAAACACCTTAATAAGCTGTACCATTGACATCCCATATGTCTCTCCTTGATGGTAATAACTGCATAAAAAGGAAAAACCAAAACATAACTGACAGGTATGCTAACAAGGCATACTAAAATTGTATTTGCGCCATTGCATGGATAATTCACTCTGCTGCATCATTGCAGTTGGCTGGTATTTAAATATATGTTTGAACTCCATTGTAACCAAGTTTGTCATCATATGGGTTTAAGTACAATACCTTTCACGCCATGTCTGCCAAAACCTAACCACCATAGAGAAAATATGAGGTTGAATAAATGGCTATATTATTAAAATAATATAGTTTTGTCCCCTAATATACAAAAGTGACCTATTTTAGAGAAATTCTCTAGTTTATTGTTTTCATATTTTAATAAAAAAAAGACTGAAATTAGGAAAATATTCATCAGATCCTTTCACAAATTAGATTGTGAGCACTGTAAGAGAGAAATTCATTGATGTATCCCTAATCCTGAACAGTGTCTAGCATATTTTAGGTGCTCACTGAACATGGGCTTAATGAATGAATAAATCCCTACCCTAATGTATCAATTAAACTCAAGACCACTTTCCATCCCACTAAATTTAACAATAAAAAAAGAAAACAAAATGAATATCACTTTCTTCTTCAAATACTACATTTGTTCCATATTATTAGCCTCAAAGTAGTAATGTCAGGAATAAGCATCACAAGTATCTAATATCCCCTCGATCATTCCTGAATTCAACAACACTGAGTTTCTACTCTTGGCGAAGTATTGTGCTGGGGAAACCAAACCAAACAAAACCAAACAAAACAAAACAAAAGACTCTACCCCTCCCTATCCCATTCCACATCAGCCAACATAAATGTAGAATTGGCATCAAAATAAAAAGTAAAAACACAGAAATTCATTCAACAATTTAACTGCAATGTCCCCTAAATACAGAATGTGTCTTGTATGTCCCTTTTTGTCAGTCACTCTCTCCCCTACAGCGGCACATTTGGCAGTAAGCTAAGAACTGATAAAAGCAAGATTAAAATGTCATTGTACTTTGGTTGGTGTTTCTTCTATGAAAGAATTGTGAAACAAAATTAAAATACATGAGGAGGGATAAATTGTGAGGTTGGAAATTAGAAAACAAAATTGAACTTAATTAATTAGTACAATGTACTCATTGGACATAAGGTGTAATCCAGAAGAATTTCTGACCCAGAAAGGGAAAAATTACTCAAAAAGCTAGCAGGCAGACATAACAGAGACAAGTAAGAACCTAAATATCTTATAAATGTCCAGGAAATGCTATTTTTTTCTTAACAAAGAATAAAAGCTATCTGAAAAATAAAAGTATCCAAATTTGAAATCTCAGTGTGAATAAGGATTGAAATATGGGTACCTGGAAAATATAACACTACACAGTAAAAAATATTAGACTGTGAATTTTAGGAGATGGATATAAAATTAGTACTCTGACTTTGCTCAGTTTTACATTTTTATACTAAATGGCCCTTCTGTGTGCCAGCATTCCCAATGTCACATCAGTTTTAAAAGCACTGTGTGAACAGATGGAATGCTGCTGGAGTTAAACCTGCAGGTATGTGTTGGGAAAAAATGGAAAACAATTGCACAAAGTAAATAAGACACAAGAATTCAGAATTCTAGCATCACAGGTCATTTCCTACCATGCACGATGAACTCCGAAAAGTATGCTTTAATTTCAAATGAAAAAGTTCACTTAATTGCAAAACTGGCTTACATCCCATGCCCTAAGGTGTCAGGCCAAGTTATGAAACTGACTCAGGGTTTTGAGTTTAATTTAAATTTTTTTTTCTTCTTTATCAGTAAACCCCAGGATTTGGACCCTTGGTAAGAAAGGCACTTTCACATGAGACGGGGTAGGATTAGCAGAATGGTTCATTTCATCCAACAGTGACATCTGCTGTCCATCCACTAGATTTACCGAGCCTGCCCTCTCACACAATCTGAGGGGCCAGGAACAAGTCTGCACCATGCAGGCAATGCCACTAAGGTTATATTCAGAAATGAGGAAAAACATTTTTTTTTAAATTCATTTTTATTGTTAGACTTAATGGGGTGACATCTGTTAGCAAGGATTACATAGGTCTCAGGCATACAATTCTACAGTGCATTGTCACCTTGATGTATAATAAGTTCACCACCTAACGTGACTTCTCTTTCCATCACCTTATATTTTTTCTAAAGATGTTGGGCTTCAACACTTCCTGGAAAAAGGGCATAGGTTACTTTTAACTTATTTTAAATTGCATTTCATATATAACTATGTTAAAGAATAAAACCTAAAACAAATAAACTAAGCTTTCTTAAGAGTTAGATGTAGGAGTATATGGAGTGATGGTAAATTTGAATATTACATTTCTATCATTTAAACATCACAAAGATTTGGAGATTTAAGCGGTAGCCCCTTAGTTCTAAGTCATCTTCTCCTAGAACAAGAACTAAATAAAACAATAAACTCTATTTCCAGCAAGACCATGAAACAAAGAAACACCCTTAACTCCAAATCATATAACATGTAGTTACAAACAATACTGAACCGAGAAAGAGCCACTTAGGAGAGTCAGGCTTCAGCAGAAGGAAGACCTGTGGGATAGAGTGGATCTGGTGGTGGGAGATCACTAGAAATGCACAAGTGAATGTATGAACCCAGAAAGAGAAGGCCCCAGCCAACGTGAGAAATAATGGAGCAGAGTTAAGAGCTAACAGGACAGGGGTCTCAGGAACGTGGAGAGAGAATACCTAATAATATGTTCACTGGGGCCCAGAGGTGGAAAACTTCAGAAAACACCGATGTTACTATAACTTCTAACACTGAGTGAATCATTCTGGAAGGCAAAGTCTGTATCACTTGCAGCAGAGCAGTTGGAAACAGGAGAATGTAAGCCTGAAGATGAGACCAGTTTGGGTTCTGGGAAGCAGGACAGCAGTGGCTCAGTAGTACCCCCGTGCGGGAGACAAGTGTTGATGAAAGGGCCTTGCGGCTCCAAGGTCTGGACAAATTCTACAGGCTCTTGCTCATTTTCTACAGGAAACTCCTACCATTAGCTAATCAAGGTCATTCAGCATTCCCATACAAGGAACACTAAAATAATTTGCTGAGTATCAATGAAAGATACTACAAGAACAAAGATTAAAAGGCACATATCAAGTCTCTTAACAATCAGAAACATGTTGCTACAAAAGAAATGAAAAATGTAATGAACATTCGTACATGACATGAATTCCAACACCTTAAGACATACAAAGAGACCATGAGGTAAAATAGAAGACCTGGGGAAGAGATAACCAGAAAGTGACATCAAAACTAGTAGGATTTATGAAAGAAATAGGTTTAAAAGACAACAACATTTTACAAAAGACTAAATTACAAAGAAAACAAGAAAAATGAGCCCTAAAGAAAGTAAAAATCATAAAGGGGAGAAACAAGAGAAGAAAACAAAATAAGTTCTCTCTCCTCTCTTGGAAGAAACAGAAATATAAAGATAAAACAGACACACACACACGCACACACGCACACACACACCATACGAGGTCAGACAATTAATTTCACGAACTCATCCTAGTAAAAGTGCTACATACCTCATTGCTGAATGTCATTATGGTCACTTTCGAAGCACTCCCCTTGGGAAGCTACACGCTGACGCCAGTGCCTAGTTGAATCTTCAAAGCAATTTGGGAACTCTTTTTCTGGAATGGCCATCAGAGCTCTCGTCATACCCAAAATCTGACAATTAAGTTTGCAAACTTGCCACTGTGCACTTAACCTTGGCAGCACTGTGACAATAACTTAGTAAGGTTATGACACTTTGCCAAGGTTATGACATCTTACCTAGTTGTTTCTGCTGGTTTTCTCGTAATATCTATTTTCTTTGAGTGTGTTGTTTTTTATTTTGTATTTTTTTGTCTTTTTAATTGAGAGAAAAACAATAGGAAACTCACACCAATGCAGGTTGCTCTCCAAATTTTGACTTTTCATAATCCTCACACTTTACTTTTCAGAGATCTAAATTAACTATAGTTTATTTCAAGTTTTTAGTTGCAATCAGTGTGAAGAATAAGCTATAGGGAATTTACCCTGACACAGAGGACCAGAAATCCATCTCATTTTCTTTAAAAAGTTGTTCCTCACTTGTAACTTGTAGGAAGGAATGCAGATTCAAAGACATAAATTTTCTATGACATGGAAAAATCAGTTAAAGATATAAGGCTCCATTTTAGCTAATACAGAAGAGATATGGCTGAGAGAACAAAAAAATTGACAGTAAAGAACTCACATGGAAAAGCATTTTGACAGACAATATAATCCATCCTACTCCCAAGAGGGGAAATTTTATATTAGTGAAACTTCAAACAGGTATCACTTTCACCTCAGTTAATCCACAAAAATTGAGTCAGCAACATCTTGTGATCAACCATATCAAAAGTAGCTGATAAATGAAATGTCATTAACAGAATGAACAGTTATCCATCACTCAGTAAAAGTTAATCCATCACCCACGGATGAAACTCAATTCTATCTTATATTAAGGACACATACTACACTGAAAACTGTCAACTTCTCATGATCTATAAATTTTTCTTTCATGACCATGTGATCACATTCAAAGAAAGAATACAAAAAGTTCATGGATGGTCAATAAAAAGACTATAGTAATATTAATACAGTGAGTGTAATAAATACCAAAATTATAGCTTATGCTACAAAATAATACACTCACCTTATTGACACAATCTGATAGTAAGGTATTCTGATAAGCAGATACCACTTTACATATTTTACACATTTCAAATGACATAAAAAAGAATAAAGAATGTAATAGAAATTGACTTTAGTAATTGTTTCAAGGTAAATAGTATAAATATGCATAAAGTGATTGTAGAAGTACAGGTTAACGGTGATTGAAGCATGTCATCAAATAAACATTCCTAAATACAGATGTACAGTCCAATTAATCATTCTCAAATAAAAGCTAGAGCTTCTATTTATTCTCTATTAATAATGATTATTTTATCAAGGATGCAGTTAGCTATATTTAATGTCCTCATAAAGAACTTAACATAATGTTTGCTAAAGAAGTTCTCAAATGGCTCATGTAATTTTTTAAATGTAGATATCTATTGTGGCTAGAACTTTTAGAAAATACTGTTTCATTTAGTGCCTATGATTCAAATTCATAATACTTTAGCAGCAACTTGCCATTTTTCTTTAAAATTTTAAATGATGCATGCACATATATTCATAAAAAAAGTTAATAGTGATGAAAATCTTAAGTAAGATGTAATATAAAGCCTGGGGAGAAGAACACACACACACACACACACACACACACACACACACACATGCACAAAACACCCAGTGAAGGAGAGAGTTTTCCAACAACCATACATTTTTTTCATAAATTTCTACCTCAAGTAAATCGGAATTTTCATTTTTGTAATATATTGCATATTAAAAACGAACTGTGTTTTTATTGATTTTGAAAGCAACACTTCCAAGTATGAAAGTAATAGCTTTTTGATTGATTCAGTCAAGATGAGTTAGGCGTTAAAAAGGAAGGGAGAATTAATCAGAAAGGCTTGATATAAGACCTGTTCATAGTATAGATTTCCATTTTTTTGTGTCATTGTTCTCTTGTTAGAGACCTGATGGACTGTTTGCACCAGGTTGAATGATAAAATGACTATGACTAGAGAGGTAGTAGTAAAGAATTAAATATATTTTGAAAGTAAAGGTAGAGACCGAATTTTAGAATAGTCCCAGTATTCTGGGTAGAAAAGGTGCTTTTTTTCTTTAGAGTCAGTTGCATACTTTAATCAATCCTCATTAGAAAAAAATAACACATACCCAATCATGATTAAGAATACAATGGCTTTATCAAAGAGATATTGTGGAAAACATGCATGTAAACCATATCTGTTGTCAATCAAATTATAAATGAAATTATAAATTACAATCTGGCTTAAACTAAACTGCGTGTATTTTCTTTACTCGGTTGATTCAGGAAATGGGTATCAAGTTCCCACTCTGAGCCAGGCACTGGACACTAGACAGAAAATTGTAAAATACAGGCCCTTCCCATCAATGAAGTCAGAGTTAATGCGAGAATTCCACGGGTGCCAAATAGACTGTGAAAAGAGAGGGCCTAGGATTGAATCTTGTGGGGCTCTGACATAACCAGGATGCTTCACCAGCTTGGCTGGAGAGGGGAGGCTAGACGTAGGGTAGCAACTGAAGGAAAAGGAAGAGCTAAGGGGAAACTAGATACAGGCTTAGAGAGACCGATACGTCAAAACAAATCTGCCTAAGAAAATGTTGATGGCAAAATAGAAAGAGTTAACTTACAAGACTAGGTCCATGTAGAAACGGAGCAATAGGACTTAGAGCAAAAGAAAGTCTCATTTTGTGTTCTTACGTGACGAAGGGAGAGAAGGCGCAGAATGCAAACGTTTGTCAGTGACACTTTGCTTAGTTTCACCACGTTTCCGGGACTTTCCGGAAGCCCAGGTTTAGGCGTGGATATAGACAGCTGTGTTAATCCAGAGATTTGTCAGGTAGGAGCAAACAGGACAGTGGAGTTAGAATTTTGCCAAGAATTGTTAAATGACAGACAATGGCTTCTAGATTGGATGGATCAAGAAATAACATAAGGTTAAAGGAGCACTAAGGGATGAGAGGTTTAAATAAGGCCGAAAATCGGACAGAGGGAAACCAATAGGGTGAAAGAGCTGCGAAGAAGACAGAAAAGTTTTGAACTACTGATTTCAACAATAGAGCCTTTTTGGCTTCCTTATCTCATGTGTCCCATAAATCACTAATTCCTGTCAGTCCTCCATCTCCCGTAACTCATTCTTCAGCCTCCTCGGCAAAGCCTTAGCTGCTGCCCTCATCCTCTCATGGACCAGTGGTCTCTTCTCCCGGAGTCTTTGCAAGAACCTTTCTGTCTCCAATCTTACGTCCCTTCAAACTGATAGATCCTTTATAAATCCCAGAGCAAATTTCTAAAGTGTAGAGCTAATGAGGTCACTTGACTGCTAACCCCATGTTCCAATAAAAAAATAACGTGAACTTTATACCATGCACAATAAATAATAGCTTCCTGCAACGGCTGTTCAGGGAATTAAAAGAGTTAGTACTGGTAAGCTGTATGCAGTGGGAGCTGGTGTACAGACTCACTGGTGGTATTACGTGGGGTAGAAAGAGAATTTAAGCCCGTGACCCGAGTTCTCACTGTGACTATGTCATATATTTCTTGATACTCTCAGACTAGTAAAACATCTCTGAATTTTGGTTTCTTCATACGTAAAGTGGGAAGTTCAGTTATTTCTGAGGCAGCCTCTAGTTTATAAAAGCTGTTATTTCTTAATTCCCAGCAGAATTATCATCACTTCTATGTAGGTAAAATTCCACAGCAAGTTGCTCCGCACAGAAAATGAAAATAAATTTCTCCGATACAAGACAGCATTTCTGTTGTGGTGGTGGTTGGTTCCCTGACTGGGAATTGAACCCAGGCCACGGCGGTGAGAGCACCGAAGCCTAACCACTACATCATCTGGGGACCCCCAAAGATAGCATTTCTTAATAGAATTTCTTTTTCTTATTTTAAGTTCTTATATTGGAATAGGATATTTGCAGAAATATTGTAAAGATATAAAGAATTCCCATGTGTCCTTTAACCTGCTTCCCCTAACATTAAAATTTTACATAACCACAGTACATTTGTGCAAACTAAGAATTTAACATTAGTAGAATACTATTGACTAAACTACAGACTACTCAAATTTCATCTTTTCTTTTTATTCACTAAAGTACTTTATCTAACTTGGGCATAATCCAAAACCAGAATAGAACACTGGATTCAGTGTTTATATCTTCTTGGGGTCCTATGATTTGTGAAAATGTCTCAGTTTTTCCTTTTTTTAAAATTCATTTTTATTGATAGACTTATTGGGGTGACATCTGTTAGCAGGAATTACACAGGTTTCAGGCATACAATTCTACAGTGCATTCTCAATTGGTTGTATAATAATTTCACCACCTATTGTGACTTCTCTTTTCATCACCGTATATCTAGCTTCCTTATATTTTTATGATCTGGATAATTTTGATGAATAATGGTCAGATATTTTATCAAATTTCCCTCATTTTGAGTTAGCATGATCAACTTCATGATTAGACCTGAAGTATGGGTTTGTAGGAAGAATAACACAGAGGTGTAATGCCTTTCTCACTGCATTATCAGAGAGTGAATGACAACATGAAATATACTAGTGACATTAACCTTGACCACTGATTTAAAGTAATGTCTGCCAGGTTTCTCCACTGTAAGGTACTACTTTCCATTTTATTATTTGAAGCAAGTCATTTAGTCCTGCTATAAAATACTTTTCTTTTTTTCAGTTAATAATTACAGAAATATTTGTTGATAGGCATCATCAGGCAAGAGGAAAAAAGCAGGAGTTTTTCTAATGCATGCATGCTCCACATAACGGTGTTTCACTCAGTGACAGACCGCATATCCAACAGTGGTCCCGTAAGGTTATAATTAGAGCTGAAAAATTCCTATCAGCCAGTGACATCATAGCTGCTATAACCTGTAGCACAAAGGTTGCAAAAATCAACAAGGCTACTCTGAGGTGACAAACAACTTTAAACTGAGGTGTAGATGAAGGTGACACTGAGGAACTGCTAGTTATGAGTCATGACCCCTTTGGGGGTCGAATGACCCTTTCACAGGGGTCGCCTAAGACCATCAGAAAACACATATCAGATATTTACATTACGATTCCTAACAGGAGCAAAATTACAAGTATGAAGTAGCAACGAAAATAATTTTATGGGGGTCACCACAACATGAGGAACCCTATTAAAGGGTCACAGCATTAGAAAGGTTGAGAACCACTGTGCTAGAGGTTCCTGAGGAAATGACTAATGAGTTGTTAAAACTGTAATAGAAACACATAGCTGAAGAAAAGGCAAGAGAAAAGAAAACTGCAGGAGAAGAAAAGGAAGAACTCCCAAGAAATGTCACAGTGAACAGTTTAGCAGAAGTTTTTGCAGACATCAACAAGCTCCTTAAAAAGTTTGAAAGCATGGACCCCAACACCAAAAATTGTTCATTTATAGAGAGGAATGATGATGGTGTATTACCTGCTTACAAGCAAATCTAGTAAAATGAAAAAAGAAGCAAACCAAGCAAACCACCGTGGACACATTTCTGCAGTGGCACCTCCTTAGGCAGGTCCTTCAGGAGGTATTCCAGAAGAAGACATCGTTATCATAGGAAATGACAGTTCCATATGTGTTTTTAGCCATGAAGATCTTCCAGTGGGACAAGATGTGGAGGTGGGAGATAGTGATACTTACGATCCTGAGCCTGTGTAGGCCTAGGTAATGTGTTTTAGTTTTTTTTACAAAAAATTTTAAAAAGTAAAAACATAAATTTACAGAATGCTCTTTTAACATTGATCATTAGGCAATGGCCATAATCCCCTATTCTGTAAACTGGCATTACATCACTAGAGCTTTTAGCTAGGAGAAATTATCTTAGTATAGATCAGTGAGTCTCCAAATATTCCTATTGTATTTGAAAGTGGTCTCAAGAATTTTCAGTTCATCATATATTCCCCAAATAGTTATTAGATATCTGACCAATATGAGGGAGTCTGTTGTGGCCACTACTGCTAGGTCCTCATTCCTTCATATTGCAGAAGGGTGGGAGGTGTATAGACTCTGGACTTCCCCAGATAACACAGCACACTAGGTCTTTTGACTTAACAACTATTTCACCCAACCCCAGATTGTCTTTCTAGCTTCCACTTAAATTTGCTTATCTTTTTCATTCTAAATAAACCTACATAAAAGCCAGAAATAAAGTATTTTTGTATATCAAGTCTAGGAAAATATACTTTATTCTCTCTTAATGTACCTTTCAAAACAAGTCTGGCTACATTTTTGTAAAACCTTGTGTGAAGAAATACAATCTGGAAAAAGTATCAATAACCTTCATTATAAGCCACATAAGTCAATAGATCTTCATGACAGATCCTCAAACCCATATAAAAAAAATCAATATTAAGGCATTTACTTGTGAGGATTTCAACATTGTGCCATAGATTTTAACTCATTCGCCCCTTTCCAAACTTGCTCTTCTATAGAAACACAGTTAAATCGAATCATAAACTTCACAAAATAGATTTTTTATTTTTCAAAATATTTTTAACATTTGGAAAAACAATTGGTTTCCCTGCTTTTTCTCACTCATCAAAAAGAATGTCTTAGGATAGAGAGAGATTGTCAAACCAATGGAACACTTTTACTCCACGTGGTTGTCACATGATCATTGACCCAACTGTCTCTCTGTATTTGTGAAGGGTCATAATCATAGACATGCAGTGAAAAGCAAAAATTTATAATTTAGTTTAGAAGAAAATAGATGTACTGTGTTGTTTTGTTGTAGGTACATCTGAGTAAAACAAAACAAAACAAAACAAAAAACAAAAACAAAAAACCCTTGAGCAATGAATAAGCCAATATGCATCCACATTTTGCTTCGTAAAACACTGTGTGGTGTACTTCTCCACCACTGAGCTTAGGACATAAGTCATCAGCAGTATAAAAGATATTCTCACTTACAGTGGTGAATTTGCATAATTTTGAGAGCCCTGGTAATAGGTAGGGAAGAATGAACTATTGGCATGGAACATGTCAAAGCTGCAACAGAATTCATCCCCAGGCTGCTGGGTATATTACTCCCACGGCCCCATAAGAGAGCATGCAGACTCTCAAGTAAATTGACTTCCATGACTTAAATTTGTTTCCTCCTGTCTATTTTTCAAGAAACCTGACCCAACTGCACAAGAACCATCCATAGTATTATTTGAGATCATGGAGCTAAGGAAGTCCCACCTAGAGCAATCAGATGAATATTTATTTTCTATTTTCTCTGGACAATGGAACATGCTTGGTGCATCCCCTTCTGTGATTGACTGAGTTCTGTAATAAGACAACAGCATGGCTTAAGAAAAATAAAAACAAGATCCATTAACTTTGACCAGATCTCTGTTGCAAAAATAATGCTTTCTAGTCTTAGACACATAGCAAGACCACTTTTCCCAGCCTCCCTTGCACTTTAAGTGACCACATTGCTGTTTTTGTCAATGGGAAATGCTGTCATTTTCTCCCAAGCCAATCCCATTAAAACTTCCTCTGTGATGAAGTTTGCCCAGCTGAATGGAGAAGGTGCCATCAACATACAGAAACACCGAGCCAACATGACTCCGTGATGAAGATTTCTGCATAACTCTTCAACACAAACTCCAATGACCTATCATTATTAGATATTACAGTCAAACATATTTATTGTAACAAGCCACAGATATTTGGACATTACTTATTATAGTAGTATGATTACCCTAGTTAACACAATTGTCCTTATGTCTAAAATATTTGTACCTTGATGACTAAAATCTGTTCTTATAGGGAAGTAGAAATAGGAGTAGGAATTAGAGAAGATGCTATCTCAAAATTAAGTAAGATAATCTCTGTAAAACACATAGAACAAAGCTGGAACTCTGCAACCATGATATAAGTATTTGTTTGGGTAGATTGATAAGTAGACATATAGATGAGACAGACAGATACACAGATAGTTTTGCTTTTTTTTTTTTTTTGCTGGAAGTGAAAATCTAAATTCACCTGAATAACTGGCTGATTTTTCTGCCACTTTGCAGAGTCTCATCCTCCTCTGACTGAGCATACTATATGTTTCTACCTTAATGCTCAGCCACATACCCAATTGTTTTTTGTCACTTTGCTATTTCCCTTGAAAATTTTATTCACACTTATGAAATCTATTATCTCGGTTGGTTGATAATGTTACAGTTTATATCTCGAAGTTCAAACTGATCCTTTAAAGCTTAAATAAGCAAACTCAACCTTCTACTGATAGCAACTCTCAATAACGTTCCAAGTTTTATACTCAATAGTAAGCAAATGTTGTGTCTAATTTATTTGTTCTATTCCACTGATATCTATTTTGGGAAATACCACCACCTTCAATCTAGTTCCTTTAATCAAAAACCTCGGAGTTACTCCTGATATCATGCTGCTCCACCCTTCTTAGAATCAAATAAATGGTCACCAATTCAGACAAGTTTACCTCCTACATGGCTTTCACATTCCTCTATTTTTCCTGTTTTGCACTATCCTAATCCATAGTACTATTGTGAACTGTTGCTATAATCTGCTAAGTCATCTTCCTACATTTATGCAGCTTCCCTGAAAGCTATTTGATTTACTGAAGTTACAAGGATGATATTTTTTCAAATTTAAATCTAGTTAATACATGCCTCTATTTCTTGGGGGGGGGGGGGTGGAAATCAAACAATTTATCATCTACTGTGAGGTCCTGCCAGGTCTCATTCTCGCCCATTTCCAGTATCAACTTACTCCACTACTCCCCAAGCACTCTGAGCTTAAACCGCACTGGCTTTCTTTGTCTTTGATGTTTCACACTTCTCACCACACACTACGTACAACTGTGCGCTCTCTCCCCGTCTCTCTCTCTCTCTCTCTCTCTCTCTCTCTCTCTCTCTCTTTCATTTTTTTTTACCGGTATTATCACTCTCGGTGATTTTTTCTTTTCCTAGTGAAATCCTAATCATCTTTTATATCAGGGTAACTTCCTCAGTAAGTTATCGTCTGGCAGTATCACATGTCCTTTCCTATCACATAACCCAGCAGTAATCACCCGTATTCTCATTTGGTGCATACCCATCAGGCCTACTGCACTAAGCTTCATGAGTACAAAGGTTAAGTCTAGCTCTCCTAACTCTTGGTTGTCTAAAAAATACTTTTCACACTATTCATAGGTATTGAATACAGATTTTGCATTTAACCAGTGTTAAAATTGATAGTTTAATCTGCCGTATATTTAACAAGGCAATTGCTCTTTTCTAACCTTGATTTTTCAACAATTCCTATCTAAGAGGAGTTCAATAATTTTTTTTTTTTGAGTAAACCTGTGGAGTGGGATAAGGGGTGTGACAATTTGTTCCATTATTTGAGAAGAACACATAACAGTGAGATTTTTGAATGAAAAAGGGTAAACAACTATCTGAAATAAATTCTGAAATTCTGGAATAAAAAGGTTTGAGGAGATGATAAGAGTCTCTGTTTAATAATAGAAAAGATGATTGTTATGTTAGTGCTTAAAATTGCTTTTGTACAGGTTATTATAGTTATAAAAGAGGCTAGCTCTTAGATAGGAGTGATAGAAAATACTTTTATTCTTTGGGATGAGAATTGGAAGACATCATCTACAGCATTCCTATGGGTGCAGTTAAATGTTAGGGGATATAACAATAATATTGGAGCCTGGTATTAAACCTGCTTTAAAGAATTAAGAGAAAAGACTGGTCTTTTACTTGAGACAGGGCACAAATGGAGAGCAGCATTATTCTGGGGAAAAAAATGTGATTTGGGGTGACAAAAATTGACTTAAAGAATGAAACACTCTCCTACTGTAACATCATTGTGACAGTTCAAAAAGCAATAAAAAGAACAGATTTTAACCCACTAATATATTTCTCAAGGTTTTCCGTAAATTGTGTGGAGACAAGAACTTGATGGAAGACTGGCTGTCTTGTGGTCAACTCTGGTGAGTTTTAAAATATTGCTCCATGAGCTTGAAGCAAGGTGTGACCCCTGAAACTTGAAGAAGTTGAGAACATTTGGGTTCAATTTGCCTCTAGATAGAATATGGAGACTCTCAAACATATATCTTTATGTTTCCTAGTAAGTATATAGGATCAAACACATCACTCAATGATCTAAATCATTTCTGAGGCACCCTCAGTGTTCCTGGACCACAAAGGAGGTAGTGCTTGTCGAGGAACCTGTAAATTTTTCAGCTGCCATCTAATCTGTTTTGAAATAAGACTTAAATCCCAGGTTTGATCTTGGAAGACAATCAGTTCTTAAGATAAAGATGAAATATTCTGATTTTTCAGTGACCATGAGGTGGCCAATACCAGTTAAAGAATGCAATTACATTAAAATATGTATTTAAAAGCAAGGCTTACTCTCAAGATGAAAATTTAGAGAGCAATCTGCAATGCATAATTGCTCAGGGTCGTGCTTGAGCCTACAAAACAAAAGTATTTTTGAGGGTTTCTTGATACTTAACCCCTTCACTATAGTACTTAACGTCTGCTGCCGAGTAAGGCACATGTAGAAATGTTTTCAATTAACTATTTAAAAGCGATGCATTTGGATTACTGCTTACCTCTCTTTTCACCTCTCTGATTTTGTCCACTTTGGTACTGACCTAGAAAATTACTTACTTTTTTGTATACTGATACAGGTTATGAGGTTTTATTATCACTTTTTAATGTAAATTCCTTCATAAACTTGAAGTCCTAAAGCTTATCCTAGAGCAACAATGTGAAGAAGAGGGTCTCTGGGAAGCACAGTCCAGGCATTTGTCAGGACATGTCTATTACAGTGACATGATAAGGTCTAGTTTCTAGAAATACTATTTTAACAGAAATTTGAGTGAAGAAAGCTATGATGCATTATACAGAAGCAAATAAAACACAAGAGCAATTAATATAACAGAATTGATCAAATTCAAATTAATGTGTATTTATCAATGTAATATGCAATTATATTATATATCTAATAAGTTATAGTATCTGTCTTCTTAGAGCCTGTATTCTAGCTACAAATCGTTAGGATATGTGGTAGAATTCATTAAGTACTACAAAATAAATAAAAACAAAGTGATATGGAATACCATGTAAGCAACTCAAGGAAGTTCTAGAGATTTATCTTCTTTAAACATCTCTAGGTAATAGCTGAGAAAACCTAGATAAATGGCATTAACTGTATATGTCTCAGTACTTTTAATCATACAATAGGTTTATTAATATGTGTTAATTGGATTAATAAGATGATTAAATAAAATATAGTATTTGTAAATACCTTGCATGTTGTTAGGTACACAGTAAATATTCCATTAAAGTAGAACTCTTGCATACTTCTATCAAAACACTCAGTGTAGAGATTACTTATCACTGTGATATGTAAGGACATAACATCTCAATGAATGTTAATGGAGAAAGAGACAAGTTATTCAAGATAAATGAATTCAGTTTATGAAGAAAGAAACTGTGAATACAGTTGCAAGAGATTCCATGTGAAAAACAATGGTAAGAAGAAAGACATGAAGTAGAAGATGCACAAAAACTACAGGGTACAAACTGATTTCAGAAAAAAACATGTGAAGACATGGTGGAAGAACAGACTAGAAATGTTCACTAAGCTTGTTGTAGAGAGCCCTGAATACAATACTATTATAAATCCTCTGAATGTAATTCTGTTTATAGTGAGAAATCCCTAAAAGTCTACGGCAGTTCTGAAAAAATAATTCTATAAAACAGATTCCTTTGCTAAATATATTACAGGAATTCTGCATTATCTTTTTAGAAATTGCTAATATAGGTTAACACAGTGACAACAAAAAGCTAACCCTATTCAACTTTGTTTAATCTAGATTTTATAAATTTATATACTAAATTAAGTTTTCCATCTCTGTTTCCTTACATGTAGCACCTATTAAAAATGATGACTTTGGGTGTCACTGGAACATACTTCAAGAAATGGGGACTAAAGTCTGCTATAAGAAGGCAATTCTGACAGAACTATCAATTGGAAGAGGAGAGTTTAAACGCTAGGAGGCCATTATAATAGGCCATCACAACTGCAAGCTAATATGTGAATGTCTTAGAATGGAGAAATAAAATTGAGAAAGAGGCATGAGTCAGAGGCAACCATCCTTGGAATATGCTCAACTATATAAAAAGTAAAGAATATGATGGATCCAAAAGAAACTCTAAAATGTTAAGCCCAAATGACTATATGACAGGTGGTATCTGTAATAAAAACGGAAAACTCTGAAGAGAGAAAAAAACTCAGAAGAAAAGAATTCTGAAAGCACTGAGCTTTAGGGCCTGGCTTAGAACTGTTTAGCAGGCAGCTAAAGATTCCATGTCATGTTAGCCAAACTTAATTTAAAATCCAGAAAGTTCCAGGTTAAGAACCAAAAGTGAAGAACTGAAAGATGAGTAAGGCACTACCTCTACTCATTCGTTCTAGAGCCGTCCCAGAAACCCTTTGGAAGGAAATCTTGGGCATGCTCAGGTGTTCCCTGAGCCTGCCTGTCAGTCAAAAGTCCTTGAGATGTATGATCTTTTTGATGCATTGTT
>PVJL010002780.1:97885-181251 GCA_004026885.1 Lyroderma lyra
GGAGGGGGTGGGAGAGGAGGGGGGGAAGCTAAATATAAGGGGATGGAAAGAGGGGTCACATTAGGTGGTGAACTTATTATGCATCAAGTTGACAATGCACTGTGGAATTGTTTGCCTGAAACCTATGTAATCCTTGCTAACAGATGTCACCCCAATAAGTCTAACAATAAAAATGAATTAAAAAAAAAAAAAAAAAAGTCCTTGAGAGACCCAACTTCCAACACGGAACGCCAGACCCACCTCACAGTAGGCAGTCTGTCAAAGAATGCAGCTCTGTCCTTTTGTGGATGCACAAAATGTCATTCCAGTCTCTCAAGACATAAAACATTGGATTTGTTGCGGCTAATTTGTTAGGAAAAGTTTGGTCTTGGAGAATAACATTTCATAGAGAATAGTTTGAAACATAGGGAAATCATCCCTTCATGTCAGTGTTTTTACATCATGTCATGTAAAGCATCCGGAGTTCCTGTGGAGAAGAATCAGGGAACATCTGAGAAAGCAAAAGAGAGTTGTGGCAGATGTTTCATGCTCAGAAGATATTCATGCACTTCCAGATACTCAGAGACTTCTAGGTATGTTGGGCTAATGGAAATGTCTAATAGACTATGAGTTGAAGTGACAGGTATAACTTTGGAGCTGCTTAATTCCTTAGCTCTCTCTTTCTCTGCCTTCAGTACCTCAAGATTTTGTATAATGAGTATCATAGTACTTGAAGATGGAAGAGGTTAGCCTGACCAACAATGGACTTTTTGTGATTAACAAATAAACTTTGGTTTGTTTTAGCCACTGAGTATTCAGACTTAATGTTCTGTGGTGGATGTGTCTCTGTGAATGTGCCAATACAGTGCATTGAATACAGAACCCAAGTGGTAGAATCAGCTCCGCGCCAGCTAAAGTTTTCTCACGTTGAATTTCTGTACAAAACTTCCTGATGGAAAATGTTCAACAGAAGAAAATTTTAGAATGCCAATGCTCTGTACTGTACTAATGTCATTTTTGGTTCACCTGAAATCATCAGAAAATTATATATTTAGACCACAGACTGTGATAAAACTGTTCTTTTTTTCTGATCTGCTTTTTTTATTATACATGAGCCTTACAAAACTTACAACTGTATTCATTATACTGACATTATTTAGTTTATTGCTCACATGTCAGATAGTTTTATGAGATCCTTTTCAAGAATGCCTCTCACACCTCAGAAATGGAAAGAACTATGATTCTCCACAGAAACTGTTACAGTTTTAAGAGAAAGAATAATGGAAAAGAATAGGAGAAAAAAATGGAAGATGGGGCATTATTGAAGGGATTATGTGTTGGCAAAAGGATAAAAAGAATACACGTAACTACAACTCTTTAGGTTTCACATATAAATCGCACAAGTTTATGCTAGCAGACATGTTGTTTAGAAGTTGATAAGGAAGAATAATTGGGGGTTAGGGTTTAGATTTGCTTTAGGTCATGGGAATTGGTAAACATGTAGTCTATTAGTTAATATTTGGATCATTTTTTAAAAATAAAGACTGTCACATTGAATGAGAAAAATTAATAAACCAAAATTTAGAGTCACTCAACCAACACACTGAAGGATCTGAAAAATTTCTGATATGAATAATGGTGAAGAGTCAAAGGATGATTAGTTCAGGGCAGAGAAGACCTGGGGTTTTTGGGAAGGTTAGGTTTAGGCATTTGGTATTGGTTACGGTGAGTCCTATATGATTCTTGCCTCCACGTATTTAATAGGCTGACATGTCTTAAGTAGAAATAAAAATTTAAAAAAAAAAAACATCTTTTTTTGTAAGCCTAAAGCCTGAATATTGACAATTTCATATGGTTTCACTTAACTGAAAAGGAGACACAGTTATCTCTGAATTGTTCATTAGGGCAGAACTTAGGACAGTAGTTGGAATTTACAGAAGTTATATTTTAGGCTAAAATAAGAAGTGATCTCTAGAACTTTCAAAGTGAAAATATAGGTGGAATATTAAGTCCTAAAAGTAAGTTCTATCAGAGTTCATGTCAGAATGCCATGCTTTGAATTTGAGGTTGGCTTTGTGGTCTTTCTTTGTATCCTTTATTTCCATAGATATAACATTCCATAATTTTTAAAACATACTGGTAAACGTGGTTTTCAGTATTGGTTTTCATAATTTAAAGATTTGCTTGCAGACCAAATGATGACCCTAAAAAAATACAAACAGAGCTGACTTGACGGGCTGTGACCCACTTACAAAGGCCCTGTGCATGTACTATTATGGTTATCTTTAAATTCTTAGTAACTTTTGAATAAGAGGATCTACATTTTCATTTTGCACTGGGCTCTGAAAGTTATGTAAGCAATCCTGAATACATAGTCTTCTTAATTTTGCCTGAAGATTAAATAATAAATGTACATTAATTCTAGGCCATCAAAGGCTAGTTTAATCACTTTTAAATTACATTTGGGAATGTCCTTATAAAACAAAATGTATTGCTCCAAGATAATTTTTTAGCAACTATTAAATAATCTGTATCAATGTATATTTGAGAAACTAAAACATTTCTGAAGGAGTTTTAATGTTTTATGTGTAAATTAACCATAAAATGTTTCCAAATGTATTGAGATAATTATGGAAGAATATTTTGGAGAGGCAAAATCAAATCTATGTCACGTCCATTTCTTGAAAATTTATATACCTGAGACAATAAAGGAACAGCAGGCAATTGCAGCACTATTGTGGTCACAGTTTCTAGACAACCCATTAAAATGACAACCAGACATAGGTAGCAACAGATGTGTCTACCATCCAAAAAAAGTTCAATTAAATCAAGGGAAAATTTTCAAGTGAGGTAACTGTTCAATGAAATGAAAAAAGGATAAAAATCACACCTGCTTACACAGTGATAAAAATGAAAGACTCTGCTAAAAGTTTACGTTGAAAATTAAGATACAAGAAGCAATCTATGTGTATTCATCCAAAAAAAAAGAAAATAATGAATTGGTGGATCAGTGCCAATTGTCATTTTGAAATCCTCAAAGAGAAGAAAATTGAGATTGTGGTTGAGCACAATTAAGTATCTCCTCTGTCCTGCATTTGTATCACCATGAGGATCCTTTGCAACCTTGAAACATGCAATGCAATCCAACTGTTGACTGCCAAAACAAACTAACTAAAAGACAAACACTTTAAGAATATCTGGCCTCCTACTGAAATGTGGCCACTTGATGAAGGGAGCAGTACTATATCAATTTGATCACTTTGCAAATACAACTTTTATTTCTTTACTTTATATAGTCATATAGAAGTACTCCATATAATTAATTCCTGCTGCTTGATCCATTGGAGACCAACTTATGAAAATTAAATTAGGATAAAAGCAGACAGAGTAAATGCTTATTAATGTCATTTACACCAATGTTAACTAGAGTCTCTGAGTGGATGCTTAAAACCCAGTTTATTAGGGGTCATGGTAGGGAAGAGAGTGGCTGACACATGATGGAAAGTATTAAGAACAACAAAATTTTTGTTGTTCTTGTTAAGTCAGTCTACTTAGCAGGTGAACATATTTCTTAAATATGGTAGAATGATTATTCTGTTCAGCTTAATAGTTCAGTAACTAAGAACAGATTGACAATACACAGATATTTGTGTACTACACATTCACATGCAAAATCAATTCCTTCATTTAAATGGATCTACTTATTGAATTTCGTAGGGAGAGTATACGCTTTAGATAGCTCAAGAATAACTACTGGAATCTTCTTAAAGGAAGATAAATAATTATTAGCAGAGCATCCACATTCTTTGTTTTGTTTTGTTTTGTTTGTAGTATGTGCGTAGTTCCCTGGCTGGGAATTGAACCCAGGTCACAGCGTTGACAGAGCCAGCGCCGAAGCCTTAAGCTACTACACCACCAGGGAACTCCTACATCTACATTCTTAATGGCTTCATTTCCATCTCCCCATCCCAGTGATGAATTTCATGGGTTGAGAGGAACAGTGAGAGATCTCTGAGATGTCTGCACAAATATCTCTATATTATTAAATAGACTGGTTGAACAAATTTTAAGTATGAAATATAAGAAACAGAAAATAATATGTTTGGAAACTCTGGTATCCTGTAAAAATTATCTCAGTATCTAAGTTGCTTTTCTTAGGTTAAAACTGGAACTAGCTCATTTATAAAATAATTTATATTTTTCTAAAGACAAAAATGAATTCCACTTCTGATAATTGCCAAAGCAAACAGGTTGCAAATGTTCTAATTATTCTACATTTCTCTCTTGTTGGATGTTTTGCAGATAAACATAATGCATCCATATCAGAATAGCATATTGTTAGAAAATGTTAATGCAGAATTCTAAATTTTCTAGCAGTACTAGAAAAGCAAACTATTGATAATAAATTATATTTACAGAGAACTCTTATCTACATTAATGAATTGCAAAGTCTAGTACATTAAGGCATCAAGTAATGATTATTTAAGTGATTTAATTACAGCATATGTTTTTCTACTGATAATGTTACTAATTATGCTTTAATAAACCAATCCTAACAAAATAGAGTCCAAATGTTTAACATAACAATTCAACCTCATTTGTATAATAGCTCAGACTAGTGTTTCAATTGTAAATTCTCTGTTAGTAATTTATTTTGATTTTTATAGTTTGCTAAAATAAATCCATATCTGACTTAGCAATTAATTCTGTCATTCTCTGTATTTACACATGCAATGGATCTAGGCTTCAAGCAAATCCCAGCCAAATCCAGCCTCAGTTAGCTGAGTTACAGCTGACCACAGGTGCATGAACAAGAAAAGAAATGGTTCATAATGCATTTCACTAAGCTTTGCGTGTTTTTTAACACTGAATTTTTGTCCCAATAATAACTTCTACAAAGGTGTCATTGTTCAACAATCCTGTTATTCAGCCATCATAGCTACTATGTCCAAGTTATAATATCTTTTAAAATAAATTAGAACTATATTCGAATTGAAGTCAATGGTACTACATTATATCACTAAAATATTCTCTGGTACTTCATTTTATATTCATTCTCAATTGAATGCCTTCTAGTTTCCTGGAAATCTTACTAGAAAACCTACAAAGTGAATCCTTTATCTTTTTATTATGAAAATGATTTACTATAAGCAGCACAGCATTATTCAATTTTCTATATCTAATACTTAGGAAATTTCCCGATCCATAATAGAACCTCAATAATATTTGTTAAAGTAGAGACACTGTCAGCCTTCCCAACTCATTCAGTAGCAGACTGGTTCATAACTGCAACAGGCAGTTTCTAGAATATAATCGTTCTCAGCAATGGCCTTATTTAATTATTTTTTGTACTCCCTGTATCTATTACTATACCTGACATCTAATGGGTACCAAATGCTTGTTCAGTGAATAAATCAATGAAAGAATAAATGGGATGAATGAGTAAAACAATATAGGAATTAGAACCCAAGGTTGAAAGCATGTTATTTGTAGTAAAATGATGTCAGTTACTATTAGTATTTGGTAATTAAGAAAATTCACATTCCCATTCCATTAAAATTTTACATATTGGGATCAACTTAATTATATATTTCATTCATTTATTCAGTAGATAGATATTGAACATTTCTTATATTTCCACGTACTCTGCTAGACACAATGAGGAAATAATGGTATGTCCCATGACATAATGGAGATTGTAATCAAAGATATTGTAAATGGCATCATACCTAAAGGTGTGTTTTAAACAGGTAATAGCTTGAATAAATTTTCTTGTTACAAATCCAGGAAATACATTTATAGTTGGAGATGAAGTACATTTTAAAATGTCAGATAAAGTCTTTTTAAGAATGACATGGCACTTCAATGAATTAGTATAGAAATTTGAACAATTCACTGGTTATGAGCATGTTTGTGAAAGAGACAATTGAAAATCATATTTCTAATAAGGCTATTGTGCCCTTATATAATAATAATTTTGCCACTCAATTCTCATTAATGAAAAAACACAATACAGTTACTGAAGTCAAAATTTAAGTATAAATAATTCTCATTGATATGTTTGAGGCATATTTCTATTTTTTAAGAAGAAAAATTATGAAATTTAAACTCTAAACATTTTAATGAGTGCAAATATGAGTACAATATTTAAAAATTGATCAATTAGGTCTTCATTTCAAAATCTATTAAGTGCCTTAAGAACATAATTATTTTCTAAAAATTTTAAAATTCTCTTCTGATAACATGATTTTTCCATTTTTAGCATCTTTTACAAAAATCTTGAATTTCCTTATTGTTAAATTAAGAACAAATGTGTACAATAGGAAAGCGCTAAAATAGAGTAAATTTAACAACTATCTTGTTTTGTTATATACAAGGTCAGACAATTAATTTCACAAATTCATCCTAGCAAATGTGCTACATACCTCATTGCAGAATATCACTACGGTCACCTTTGAAGTACTCCCCTTGGGAAGCTGTGCACTGATTGATGCCAGGGCCTAGTCCACCCTTCAAAGTAACTTTGGAACTCTTTTTCTAAAATGGCCATCAGAGCTGTCATCGTATCCAAAATCTGACGAACGAATCTGCAAACTTGCCATTGTGTGCTTATGTTGTCAGCACACTGTGGCAAGTTCGTGAACTTAATTGGCAAGGTTATGGCACTTTACAGAGTTGTTTGTACAGCGCTGCCAACATAAGCATGTGGTGGCCATCACTTCCCAAGGGGCATACTTTGAAGGTGACCGTAGTGATATGCAGCAATGAGGTATGTAGCACCTTTCTAGAATGAGTTTGTGAAATTGTCTGACCTTGAATACTTAATAAATTAAAATTAGACTTTTATAATTAAAAGCTGACAATATCATTTGCTTTTATAAGATAAAAGGAAAAGCAGTGCTAAAAGAAGTTAAATTAGATTTTATCCTCTGTTTAATGAGTTTCAGGCTAGATATAAAATTTCAAAATGATCATTTTCAAAAATAGTAACTGACCTACCTGCCTTGTAATAGGTATGTAAATGCCTATTCAAACTCAATACTTTAAAACTCATGATTTGTTTTATTTCTAATGAAACCAATTAAGTTTCCATTACATCAATGTGAAATGCATAATAAATCCAGAACTTATAAGACTTATTACATTTCTTAAGATTATAATTCCTATTTTTATCATAGAATTTCACATGGCTTTAGTTTTTAATGAATCTTCATATTGCATTTATTTTACTCCTTCAATGTCCTAAGAAATTTTCCCATTGATCCCTTGTGACCATATTCCTCTCATAAGTCAGCCTACTTTCAAGGTGCATTAACTGCTTCAAAACTATAGGGGGCCATGTGGTTAAGTGCTGCTGAACTGCCAGACATATATTGAGAATCTGCTCTGCTCTGACCAATCATGTCTTCGAAGCACATTCATAAAATGTCATTCAGGTGACTACAGAGAACATTTATTGAGTCTGCAAAGCTTTATAGAGTCATACCTGCAGAAATTTGAGAATATAATGAGCCAGTCAAAAACTATGCATGGCAAAGGAGGGCTATAAAAGATCATTAGGTGAATTTTGCATTCCAAACTTGGGGTTATTTGGAGTCAAGTTGTGACAGTTATTAAGAAAGGACTGCTCATAGCCCAGCAAATCATGAATAACAAGAAGAGAAAAGCCAGGTTGTTTGATGGAGAAGACTGTTGAACCATTATGACCCTAGAAATTCAATGACATTGGCAGAACTATAAACTTGAATTAACATTCAGAAAAAGCTGGAGGATGGGATATCTCTGGAGCATTTAATCGGAGCAGAAAGATCCGCCAGATTCAAAATGAAAAACTAACCAAATTTGTGAGATACGCCTTAAAACACTGAGAGAGTAGAAAGAAAAAGATTAGGTAGGGTAAGAGGTGATGAAAAATTGCACTGATCTTACTAAGATATTTTGGAAAAGAAAATGGGTACAGAGAAAGTCTGTGAATATTACCTAGTGCCTTGGTTTTCTAATGCCTTGTTTTTGTTGTTATTGTTTTCTCTAGAGAAGTACTCACATTAGTCAGTAATAGAGTGCCAAGAACAGAAGAGTACATGTGTTCTGTGTCAGGACAAACTGAGACATAATACATGACTATGAGTTATAGAGAAAAGAGACACAATTGCTTTTTTCCAAGTAAAAATAATTGTTTATGGTTCAGAGATACTGCAAGATCTAGAAGTAAGGAAGAGCCTGGAATGCTGAAGGAACTGACACAATGAGAATTGTTTGTGTGGGAGAGTAGATGTCAGATTTGTGTAGAAAAGAGAAACAATTAGCTAATGAGCCTGGAGATGTAGAAAAAAACTATGTCATGCACGTCCGTATAAATCATGATGCAGAGTTTGTCTTTAGTTTTCAAAAAGTGTATTTATCAGAGTAATAAATATACCTAGTAAAAAACTGAAATGTTTATGTTTGAAAAATAGCTTTTCTGTGCCCAAGCACTTTATATACTAAGGTTTCCTGCTCCTGTAGGCATTAATAATCAACTTGACTGAATGTTCTGGCATCAACCTTGTATGTCTAAAAAATGTATTAAAATAAGACAATTTTTCATGATTATCAATTCTTTGCAATATTCAGTGAGTTTTCTGTTAAATCACCAAGTTCCATTTTCCTTTTCCCCACCCAACTAATAAAGCTTTAGCAAAATTTTGATTAAAGTAAAGTTGTATCTACAAATATGTTATTCAGTTCAGGGCAATAGTGTATTATGATTATATTTCTTTTCATGTAAAACTTTTTGCTTTCTTATAATCTATAATTACTATGGTAGCTATCAATTTGCATAGTTTGCCTTGTATCTATGACATCTATGTGTGTATCTCATTTTTTACTCAAATGTTCTAGATCTGTCAAATACTTAGTAGTATCTTTTCCATACATTCCAATACATCATTTTAAGTACTGATTCTTTTTCTTTTTCACTTGCAAAATTTCCTCTTACAAATAGACATTCTTTTCCCTATTCAATACCGTGTTTCCTGGTACCCATATGTTCTTATTTCTGGATTATTCCTTTTGCCCACAGCTTTATACATGCATAAGATATACAAAAGATAAATATGTGTATCCTGACCTATTTGAAAAACTCATTTATCTATCCTCATACTTCATTGCTAATTTAGCTGAGTTAGAATTTCAGGTCAGAAATCAGTTTCCTAATAATTTGTAGGTATTGTTTTTCCATTGTCTTGTATTATTCCTCTTGATAAGCAATCACAAATTTTATCCTCATTTTTTGTATACATCTGTATGTATACTGTATGTTCAATTATTTTTTCTGGAAGATTTTAGTATCTTCTCTTCAATATTCAGATATTTCATAGTGTGTGTGTATATGTGTTGGGTGTGTGTGTCTGTGTGTGTTCATTTATAATGATGGTTGCATGGTAGCTCAATATGGAATCGTGACTTCATTTCTGAAAATAAAACTGACATATCATTTATGTGATAAATCCTTTCTCTCTACTTGTTTGGTTCCTTTTCCTGAAATTCTTATTACTTGAATCTCCTGGAGTGAAATTCTCACATCTCATCCTTTAATTCTCTACTTCCTTTTCTATCTCTCTCTCTCTCTCTCTCTCTCTCTCTCAGTTACTTTCTAAATACTTCCTTCACTTTATCTTCAAAACCCTTCTACTGAATTCTAAATTTTGATATGTTTTTCATTTTCTGAAGCTCTTTCTTATTCTTTTATTGATCCTTTCAAGCAATGTATTACAGTTTAAAGAAGGCAATCTAGTCTACCATTTTTTGGAGAATATTCATATAGCCTTTCAGTAGTTTCTTCTACACTATATTTTGACTATTTTTTTCATTTATTTTTTGTATGTTACTTGTTTTTGCATTTATATTTTTTATATTTTCCATGAATTTATAGTAGTCATTGATTATCCATTGATATTGGGCAGTTTTACATATAAATAAAGTATAATAGAAGATTTCACCACCTAAATTAAATTAGATGGTGAGTTACCTCCTCAATGGGTAGAAACCCAATCACTATGTGAAATTATTTTCCCTAGAATTGATCCATTTCTTCCAAGAATAGTCATCTGATTTTCTACATGGGCAATGGGTATCTGCATGTCAGCAAGTGGAAAACAGATCAGTACTGACTTTTTATTTAGTTCTTCCATTTCCTGCCCTATGATTCTTCTTCATTCTGGCTGGAGCTATGAGCCAGGAACCTAGCTGGTACATGTAAAATTTTGTTTTTGTTTTTCTTCCAAAAAATGCCTCCTGGGCAAGGTAGAAATAGGAAATAAATTATTGGGGTGCAGTGTTAATTGAGGAGTTAAGCCATATACATATATTTAGTTGCATAACCCACTTCTGTCTTTCACATTATCTGGTATTTCCATGTACCCCAGGTGTGGCCAGATAAATTGCCTCATCTCTTAGAAGTAAAACTTTCTGTATATACTTTGATTGCAACTTATATTCTCCATGTCAATTTCCATTCCTTTACCTGTTTCGATGTTCTTAAAATGTATCAGACTCTTCCGTTTTGTTTGAGTTAATACATTGATATTAACTTATTGGCATTTTAGAAGAGCTCTAGAAGAGAAAACAATGTACATGTGGCCAAATTTTCATGTTTAAACAAAATTTCATAAGACTAATATTTACCTTAATAGCATGTTCAATTGAATGGTTTTAAATGGTTATTGACATGATCAGTCTACCAATAGACTGATAATTGTCTATTGTATTCTACCACAAGAGATAATTAGTGACTTTTTCAAGATAACTTCAGTAGGGTTGTGAATACATAATCCATACAGCAGTGTGTTGTCTAAGGAATGTAAAAGAGAAATTGGAGATGGCAAATATATACAACGGTTTCAGGATATTTTCTAGACCAGTGATTGTAGAATTGGGATACAATTATTCCTCTAATCTAGATTGAACTTGATTGTAGTGTCAATAAGAATAATGTCCAAGAAGCAAAGAGGAGTAGTTTAAAAAATATTTAGGAGATAAAATTAAAAGACCATAATGATAAGGAGCAATAATGAAAAAGGGCAATTAAGGATTACATATAAGGTATATGTTTAGGCAACTAGGAAGAACAAAAGGAGGATACAGTTAGGAAAAAGGGTTAAAATTAGGATAGTGTTCCAAGGCATGTTGATTTTGAAATTTCATGGTCTTTGCCAAGTAGATAGATAGAAGTATCTGAGATTCAAGGGAGACATATGGAACAAGGTAAATATGTGGCTATCATGAAACCATGAGACAGGGGAGATATAAAGAAAGAGAAGAAATAAGAATAGAAAAAGGATTGGGTGAGATCCCAGATGAACACAGCATTTAAAGTAATTAAAGAGAAGAGCAAATATCCTGGAGTAAAAGTCATCAGAGAGTTTAAGAGAATGAGAGCAAAGAGAAGGAGGTCAGTAACATAGGCTATCAAATTATGAACAGAAAAAGATAATCACTGAGCTTCACAAGAGCATTTCAGTGACATGATGGATGTAGAAACCAGACAGCAGTGTGTTGGGGAATGGACAGTGGATCAGAAAGTACAACAGGCAAAAACTGGTAAAACTTTACAGATACTGAAATATCAAAAAATAATTATCTTAGGAAGACTGAAGATGGTAGGGAAGAGGGGAGATGCTAGAAAATATAATTGAACAACTGGGATCCAACAGGGGAAATCCTGAGTGGCACAGTCTCAGATAAGAGATCTATGCATCAAAAGAAAATACCTGAAGGTCAGAGAAAGGGAGGCAAACAGGAGAAGAGAAAGAGAGAAAAGTAGAGATAGTGCTCAGAACATGATCCAGAGATGGCAGAAAAAGCAGTGAGATGTGAGCCTGAGGACACAGGCCAAAGAGCAGCACAATCTCAGGTGGGTTAAAAGCCAAGAAAGGACAAGAGAAAAGGCATGGGTGGCTGAAATCCTGTGAGACCATGGGTGAGTTAAAACCCCAAATGAGCAGCACTGAACTGGATCCTGAAACACAGCACCACACCCTGGGCAAGTCATAGGCTGAGCAAAGGCTCTAAACTGCCCTGGGCAAGACTAGAGCCTCGGCTGCAACAGTGTAGGCATGGCACCACTGGTCCACCACAAATCAGCACTGGGTGAGTTTTAAACTGACAGCAGCTGCAGTGGAAAAGCTAACCAGAATAAAACATGTTCTGGGTGAAATGCAGGTTCAAGACTAAAGAGAAAGGCAGAGCTGGCAACACACACCTAGTCAATCTGGGCAACCCTCATGAACAGGCTTGTGTTATGGTGGAGCCAGCACCTATAGGAGCAAATCTGGCACACAAAGCAACTACAATCCTCATCACCACCACTTGAGGCAGAAAGCATAGACACAGAGCCTGGCTACTTCCCATAACTCTTTCCCAAAGCTGCCCCCCTGCCCCAACCCCACCTAGTGACTGCTTTACAGCCAGTTGAAAAAAAATGGCAAACAAACCTGCATCCTTCCCAACAAACTTTGCTCCTGTGAAACAGGCAAGAAGACTCAGGGAAACTGCAAAACACAGGTGCAGCAGTTTTCCCTGCACCAAGCTCAGAGGCATAGCACACCATCTCCCACCACATTTTCCCAAAGAGGAGGCATATTGAGACCAAGGCTACTGGGTCAAAAGAAAAAAAACCCAATTTGCAGGAGAGCTCCCAGAAGTAGATCAAATAACAAAGAGAAAATATTACAAGACACCACAGCTACACCAAGTGAGAAGTGAAAGAAAGTGCTTTATATCTGCTGGGGAAAAAGTCCTCATGCCTAGGAAAATAAGCATCAAATACAATGATGTTTAGTGGATTCAAAATCACTCAAAGAAAATAAAAAATCAGAATTCCCTGGTGGTGTAGTGGTTAGGCTTCGGCACTCTCAATGTCATGGCCTGCGTTCAATTCTCAGCCAGGGATCCACAGAAAAACAAAAAACAAACAAACAAAAACCGGAAAATGAAGTTATATGATCTAAATGACACAGAATTCAAAACTGCAGTTCTTAAGATACTCAGAGAGCTGCAAGATTATTAGCAGAGTACCCAGATACAGATAAATGATCTCAGAAAAAAAATCTGTGAACAAAAAAATAAAAAAATTAAGAAAGAAATTGAAACTATAAAAAGAATCAAATTCTGGAGATAAAGAAAAAAAAAAGAACTCAAAGCTGAGAAATGAACTAACTGTCATAGGAAACAGGGCCAACAAGATGGAGGAAAGAATTAGTGATTTCAAAGATTGCAACATGGAAACAACACAGGAGGAAGAAGAGATAGATTTGAGTCAAAAAAATGAAAGAACTCTGCAAGAACTATCTGATTCCATTAGAAAGAACATTAGAGCACTAGGAATACCAGAAGAAGCAGAACAAAATTTTACAGAAAGCCTACTCAGAGGATGACAACTTTCCAAACCTGCAGAAAGATCTGGAACCCCAAATTTTAGGAAAAAACAGGACCCCTCACTACCTGGATTCCAGCAGATCTTCTCCAAGACACATTATACTGAAGATGTCAAAAATCAAAGACAAAGAAAAAATTCTTAAGTCAGCTGAGAGGCAGGGGTAACTATAACCTTTAAAGGAAAACCCGTCAGGATATCATCAGACTTCTCAGTAGAAACTCTACAAACCAGGAGAGAATGGAATCAAATATTCAAAATATTAAAAAGGGAAACTACCAGTCAAGAATAATTTATCTAACAAATATGAAGGAGGAATAAAGACCTTTGCAGACATACAGAAATAGAGGAAATTCTCTAGCACAAGGTTGGCTTTTCAGGAAATACCAAAAGAGGCTATTCAACTTGAAACAAAAATAAAATCAAAATAAATGGGCAAGAGTTGGGACAACAAAAAAAATAAAAAGAGAGGAAGTAATGGACATAGGAAATCCTCATATATCAATCATTACTCTAAATGTAAGTAGATTAAACTCACTAATAAAAAGGCACCGAGTAGCAAACTGGATTAAAAAACAAAACCCCCCCATATTCTGTGTCCAAGAGACACACTATAGCCACAAGGAAAAGCACAGACCCAGAGTTAAAGGGTGGAAAACAATATTCCAAGCAAATGGTATCTAGAAATAAGCAGGACTTGCCATACTGATATCTGATGAAACAGACTCCAGGATAAAAAAGGTAACAAGAGGAGTTCCCTGATGGTGTAGCGGCTTAGGGCTTCAGCGCTGGTGCTGTCGGTGCTGCGGCCTGGGTTCGATTCCCAGCCAGGGAACTACCCACATACCAAAAAGCAAAAAAAAAAAAAAAAAAAAAAAAAAAAAAAAAAAAAAAAAAAAAAAAAAGGTAACAAGAGACAAAGATGGATATTTCATAATCATAAAAGGGACAATACAACAACAAGAAGACATGACACACTTTAATATATATGCCCCCAATCAGGAAGAACCAAAATTTACAAAGCAACTACTAACAGAACTAAAAGAAAAAAATGAATAAAACACAAATATACTAGAGGAACTCAACACCCCCTTAATAGCCATGCACAGATTATCCAAAGAGAAAATAAATAAGAAAATATCAGCTTAAAATGATACATTACAGCAATTAGACATAATTGACACTTACAAGACACTTTATCCTGCAACACAAGACTATACATTCTTTTCTAGTGCACATGGAACATTCTCAAAGATAGACCATATGCTGAGACACAATACTAGCCTCAGCAAATTCAAGAAGCTTAAAATCATACCAAATGTATTTTCAGACCACAAACTTTGAAATGGGAGTGAACTGTAAAAAGAAAGCAGAATAAAAGCACATATACATGTAGATTAAACATGTTATTAAAAAATGACTGGATAAAAGAGATTAAAAATACATAGAAACTAATGACAATGAAAATACAACATATCAAAATTATTGAGATGCAGCAAAATCAGTAATAAAAGGGAAATTTATATCATTACAGGCCTATCTCAAGAAACAAGCAAAAGCACACTTAAACATTCTAACATCCCATCTTACAGAACTAAAAAAAGAACAGAAAAAACTCCAAGTCAGCAGAAGGCAAGAAATAATAAATATTAGAGAAGAACTAAGTGAAATTGAGAACAGAAAGATATTACAAAAATTAATGCAACAAAAAGCTGGTTCTTTGAAACACATTAATAGAATTGAAAAATCCCTAGCTAGGCTCACCAAAGGACAAAGAGAAAGGACACAAATAACCAAAATCAGAAATGAAAGTGGAAAAATTACAATCAATACCACAGAAATACAAAGGATCATAAGAAAATATTATGAAGGGCTTTATGCCACTAAATTTAACAATCTTGAAGAAATGGACAAGTTTCTAGAAACACATAGTCTACCTAGACTCAACCAAGAAGAACTAGATAATCTAAGTAGACCAATCTATAATAAAGAAATGGAAATGATCATCCAAAACCTCCTCAAAGGCAGAAGCCCTGGACCAGATGGTCTCACTAGTGAGTTTTATCAAGCATTCAAAGAAGAATTAATGCCTATCCAAGTTAGACTCTTCCAAAAAATTGAAGATGAGGCTATACTTCCCAAATCATTATACGAGGCCAACATTACCTTAGTACCAAAACCTGGTAAAGATAATACACACACACACACACACACACACACACACACACATACACACACACAACTATATACCCATCTCTCTGATGAACATACACACAAAAATGCTAAACAAAATATTAACAAATAGAATACAGCAATGCATCAAATAGATTATATGCCATGATCAAATGGGTTTCATTCTAGAAACACAAGGATGGTTCAACCTACACAAATCAATCACTGTGATAACACCATAAACAAAACAAAAGATAAAAACCATATGATCATATAAATTGATGCAGAAAAAGCATTTGACAAGATATAACATCCATTTATGATCAAAACATTGCATGAAATGGTCATAGAAGTAAAGTACTTCAATAAAATAAAGGCTATATATGACGAACTCTCAGCTAACATCATACTGAATGGGGAAAAGCTGAAGCTGATTCCTTAAAATCAGGAACAAGACAGGGATGCCCCCTGTCACCACTGCTATTCGATACAGTACTGGAAGTTCTAGCCAGAGCAATCATGCAAGAGAAAGGAATAAAAGGTATCCAAACTGGGGGAGAAGAAGTCAAACTGTCACTATTTTCAGTTGACATGATCCTTTATACAGAAAATTATCCACCAGAAAACTATTATGAACAAGAAATGAATACAGTAAAGTTGCAAGATACAAAATTAATGTACAAAAGGAAGTCGCCGAGGAGACGCAACAAAATGACAATGTGAGAGGGACCTCCAAAAAACTCTTCTGGAGATTACAACTAATAAAATACCTATACCTCAACCAAAGATCCTCTACACGTTGCACAATCACAGCTAAGAAACACTCTCGTGGCAATAAGGTAACTGCAGGTGAGCACAGTGTTAAACAAAAAAGAAATAAAGGGAAGAGCGGGACGTAGCTCTGCGTGGGTCCCCACTTGGAACTCTACCACTGGGGGAGAGAAGAGGAAGAAGGTGGTGGGAGAGCACTCCTGGCCTCACTCAGTCCATGGGACAGAGGAAAGGAGGCCCACAGGTGGAGAGTGAGATACTGTACCCACCTCACTTTGGCCCCAGGAGGTTCAGACCCATTTACAAAATGCAGTGGCCGGCCTTTATTCCAGTTCCCAGAGGAGGGAAGAAACTTGGCAGTAAGGAGCCGCGGCGTGAATGCTCCAGTCAGGAAGGAGAAGAGAGAAGGCTTCCAGCACATTTCTCAGCCCACAACCAGCATGATCTGAAAGACTACCAAACAGGACTCACCCCAAGGCTCAGGGCAGAGTCTGCACATGGGGCAAACCAAGAACAGAAAGGCGCAATCATGACCAAACTCTCTGCACGACCCTGGAGCCACAGGAAGAAACAAAGCCACAGATGTCCCTCCCCCACAGACCTCTACCTGCCCAGAAGTGAACACCAAAGAAATCACAGCTGGGAGGGTCTGGAAAGACTGCAAAAAATGAGAATCTAAAGAATTAAAAAGATGGGGACAGATAACCCATCAGAAATAGAGCTCAAAGCAATGATAACAAAAATGCTTAAGAAACTGAAGGGTAATTTCCACAGAGAGATAGCAAGCACTAAAGAAGACTTGGAAACCATTATAAACAACCAGGGAGAGATAATGACTACATGAACTGAAATGAAAAATGGAATAAAAGTCAACAAACTAGATAAAATAGAAGCACAAAGCAGTGATTTGCAGAAAAAGCCAGCAGAAAATGCCCATTTAGAACAGATAGATATGAGAATCTAGAAAAATAAGGATGGTTTGAGACTCCTCTTGGACAATTTTAGTAGAAGAATATCAGAATAATAGGTGCACTGGAAGGGATAGAGGGAAAGCGAGGAATCAAGAAATTATTTGAGATCCCAGAACAATTCCAGACACACTGTATTTTATATATACTAACTAATTAAAGTTTATTAAAGCATATTTTAGTTTTAAAGTGCCCTTAGTTTTCAGATTTTTTATTCCTTTCACTTCTATTCAATCTAATTTAGGAATGGACATATTTCATGTTACCTAGATTCAGTTTAAAAACTTTTTTAGTTAAATAAATGCATACAATGAATATTGCAATATATTTATTCTTTTAATTAAAAAATCACCTGTAAGCTTTGTTATAAACACTTAACTTAATAGCTTGCACGCAAGCATACAAGCAGATACACATATGCAGATGAAAGAAAGTAATCAACATGAAACAATTGCATCACAAATAATGATCAACATTGAAAAAAACAAAATGTTTGAGATAACAAAAAAAAAAAAAAGAAAGAAATTATTTGAAATACTGAATGAAAATTTTCCTAACCTGGTGAAGGAAATAGACATACAAGTCCAGGATGCACAGAGAATACTAAACAAGGTAATCCAAATAAGAACACACCAAGACGCATCATAATTAAAATGGCAAAAGTTAAAGAAAAAGAGAAATTTCTAAAAATAGCAAGAGACACAAAAGTAGTAACTTATAAAGGGACACTCATTCAACTCTCAGCTGATTTCTCACAGGAAACTTTACAGGTCAGAAGGGATTGGCAGAAAATATTCAATGTGATGAAATCCAAAGATTTACAACCAAGAATAATGTATCCAGCAAGACTAGCATTCAAAATTGAAGGACAGATAAAGAGCTTCTCAGATAAGAAGAAGTTAAAGAAACACATCACCACCAAATGAGTACTATAAAGAATGTTAGAGGGATTTCTTTAAGATGGGAGGAAGAATGAGAGAGCAGGTAAAATAAGGGAAAGGGATGGAGAAGTTTAGTTTGATTGTTAACAGAATCAAAAGCAACAGAGAAATAAAACTCATGGACAATCAATAGTTTAGTTACTTGAGGGTAAGGTGGGAGGGGATGGGGAAGACGGGACAGGGACACAAATATAAGGTGATGGAAAGAGAACTGACTCTGGGTGGTTAAACACATAATGCAACACACAGACGGTACACTGTAGAATTATAGACCTGGAACCTATGTAATTTTTGCTAACCAATGTCACCCTAATAAATTTAACAATAAAAAATAATTATTATCTTATTTGTATGGCATTCCCAAGACCATAAGGGTCAGGTAGGATAAGCCTTCAGTATATTAGTCATGGTTACTTCCAGTGTAAGGGAATGCTCTTTATAGACATGAAAACTGATGTCCATACAAAATGGTAAAATACATTTGCTAATATTTATCACACAAATGGAGTCATATAATATGTAATCCTTTGTGATTGGCTTCTTTTACTTAGAATAATGTTTTCAAGGTTCTTCTATGTTATAGCATTATCAATATTTCAGTCCTTTTTACTGCTGAAAAATGTTTCATTATATAGGTATATGTATCACATTTTATTTATCCATTCACCGGTTGATCAACTTTGGAGTTGTTTTCCACTTCTTGGATGTTATAAATAACATCAACACCTATGTACAAGTTTTTCTGTGGACAACATATTTTTTCCCTGGGGTATACACAGGTGTGGAATTCCTGGGTCATATAATAACTCTGTGTTTAACATTTCGAGGGACTATGTATTTTCCAAGTAGTTGCACAATTTTACCTTCCACCAGCAGTGTTTGAGGGTTCGTTATCCACACTTCACAGCAACTGTTACCGTCCTTTTCATTATATATCAAAATTATTTTGAGGCTTATAGATGTTATGTAAGGTGACTGCAAACATGCAGTTAGTGCCCAGAAGAGCTGAAATTTATCCATATGCCCTGTGCTAACTCAAGTCATGTTCTTTTAGTACATTATTTACTATATTCCGGCAAATTTATTTTATTGAAACAAAAGGAATTTTTTTTTAGTTCTTTAAAGTCACTGAATGGATAGCTATATATTAATTATCAAAAGTATTATTTTTTCACTCATTCCAGTTGTTTATGATATAATGCTATATATTTATCTTTTAAATTTCATAATTTCTGAAATAAAGTAAATCCCAGTTTTCTCAAAAATTTTTTTAAAAAGGCTGAATTTTGTGACAGCTGGCTACAATTTGGAATCCCATTTTGTGAATGAATCATATTTCACATATTTTTTAAACAGAAAGATGCAAGGTTTTAGACTATAAATGGCCATAATTTGTTCTAATCACCTAAATAAAAGTATACAAGTTTTAGTGTTCAATGTTCTTTCAATGTACTTTATAAACAAAAAAACCTGGCAGATGAATGGCTCCAGTCTTAGCAGGTAATGATAACATGTAAGTTAGCATAAGCCTAGTGAATATAAACTTAAATTTTTATCTAACATAAAATAATTACATTTTCTTTAAATAATCAAAAAATAATTTGTCAATGGCCAACCCAAAACTCATTACTTTCAGGGTTGTTAAACTTTAATTTCCAGTTGATTGTACACTAATTGAAATGGTTGGTTTTATGCTGACAATTGATTTCTTTTAATGAAATGGCCAATAGTGAAGTTAGTGCATTATACACAGACTCCAGAAAGCAACCTTCCATTGAATTGACTCAGACAAACTAATTGCTAAATAAGATGACCATTCAATGTCATTGAGTGCATTTCAAATACTTTCTTCTGAACCAAAGGATAACTAAATGTGTTTTGATCACTGCTGCATTGCTAATACAAAATCAAGAAGTGCTTGTCTTCCTGGAATATTAAAATTGTATGCCTGGGAACATGACACTTTTGTGTAGTGCAGATGAGAGGGGAGAAGTCTGGGTGCTGTGGTGAATCCCTGAGTGAGAAAAGGAATCAGTAGAAGTGTAGAAATTTCACAGAATCAGCTGCCACCCCATAGGCAAATAGATCACAATTAGCAAATCACCAGTCAATTATGATTGACTAGTTCTGCATCACTCTTACAGGCTATTAACAATAGGAAAACATTTCTAAAATGTGTTTTAATGAAAAAGGCTTGAACAGTTTTACGAATTCAGAAACTTTCAGATACTAGTATCCTTTTAAAATCCTGTGTCATTTTTTTGTACTTATAAATACTAACCTTATAATCATCCATTGAGATTTAATATAGAAGCTCATCTTAGTCTACCATAGCTCTAAAGTTACTATTTATCATATCAGTCCTAGGAATAGAATGAGAAAAAAGAACAGAGGCAATTTAGCATAGTCTTTTCTTACATAAAATAAAAGAATCTCTCATCTCTGCTTGAAACCAGTAGGTTGTGATTATTAAAATACATATAAAATATCTACATAATTTGTGGTTTTGGATAAATGGTTATGATTATTGCTTTTACTCACATTTTAAAATCAAATTAACTTTATACATGAAGACATCCTTCTAGAGAAGATTTAGTCTCTCAATAAAAAGAAGTACTTAATAGAAACTGATAATATTCTTATGTATTAGAATTGTTAGGTTTAAAGAAATAAACTGTTACTTAAATCTACTTTTAACAATATTGCAACATTTATTGGTTTTTGCAATAAAATATAGAAAATTGCTGTGATATTACTTTTTATGTTTCATATTGAAAGTAGGTAAAATAATTTCTAAGCAGTGGGTCATTATTGTTCACAATTGCTCAGAGGTTAGGATTTTAACTGCTGACATCATTTTTGAAAAAATGATAGCTATTAGATAATGCTTCAAGGTAAATTGCTGCATAACTGTGACATTTTTTGCTGACAACCTCGTCCTAAACAAACTTAGTTAGTATGGAAGATAAGAAGTTTCAAAATAAGTTCAGTAGGAGAGAAAATGTGAAGTAAGATATTTATATATATCATCGGTCAGATGAATTTAGAGCACTCAAGCATTGTTCCCAATCGATTATCAAAGGGCAACTTGGTCTGATGCAAATATCTAGGAAAGTTCATGCTAACCCTTTAGAAAATTCCTCGCTGACTATTGGCCACATTATATTTTCATCACAGGTAATTTTTAAAAGTACAAGCATTGTCCAACTCAAGCAGAGACTCCGGCAAGTAGGAAAATGTTGCAAAGTATCTCACCAGCCCTGCTGCTGCCACATGCTCTCCCACAACCTCAAGGGGACCGACAAGCATGTGGGACAAAGATGATAGCCTCATCTGAGTTTCTGGTGGAGAAAAGGGGAAAGTCACCAAGGATGGATGCAACATGCTTCTAGGGGCCTGACTCAGGAATTGTCAGGAAGACCATGGGTAAAAGAGAGAAGAGAAAGTGATATGAAAAGTGAGACACGAAATGCAGAGGGCTGGACATTTTTTACTTCACAAATGTCATGTAGAGAAGTAATTGCAACATCAGTGATGACCTTATGGAAATGGTGATTTTTCTTTCGGGGTCACAGTACACACAATGACAGTAGGAGTTTACATCTACTACAACAGTGAGTCTGGCTGGAAGGGCTGAGACACTGAAGAGTACCACTGACCATTCATGCAGAGCAGTAGGGCCCAGCTGTTAGATGCCCATGGTACCCTATTGTTAATCAAAACAACTCATAATTTTGTTGATTCTGATCTGATTATAGTGACCTAGTCTTCATATAAAGAAGAAATTCCTCAAAATATACAGGTATTGTATGCTGGGTATTTGCTCATTGGTTGAAAAGTACATCTTCCCTGTGATTTTGCTCTTCCTATATAATTCCTCTGAAGATTATTGAATGAAGGAATGCCTGATGATACTGCTCTGGTGTGTTGAACTATTTTGGATAGTAACAGGGCCTTTGTAAGCTGCCTTAATTGAGTTTTGAGAACCAAAGTTAAATTTTCACTTCATTAAATTTCTCTTCTGTTTCCCAGCAGGGGGTTTTAACCTGGAATGTCTGCAGATTGATCCTCCATGGTAGATGGAGTTCAGGGAGTCTGTGAACTTGGATGGAGAAAAAACTACATCTTTTTACTAACCTCTAAATAAAGCTTAGAATTTATTTCAACTCTGAATGCAGGCAACAAACCATGGTATTATGGTTTATCTTGGCAGTACATAGTCATGTTAGCAGTACCTGTGATTGTCACCATTAGAAATTACATATTTCCACACAGTTTTTGCAGCTACCTTGAAATTGTTTAAAATCATCACCACTTCAAAATTACCATGGTTATCAGACCTACTGTTAGATCTTATCTAATTTATTATTTTTAAAAGTGTATTATTATACCCAATTAAAATATTTTGATAATTAAAAAATAAATAAAATTCTATTTCTTATAATTAACACTGATTATTCTTCACAAAGAGAAAGTTAATGTTACTAAATATCTTGTCAGTCCTAGCTTAACTCTGTAAGCATCTACAAGGTACCACATACATTTAATAAATGCTTTCTCATTCATAGATTTTTATGATACACATTTTTTCCACATGACTCTGCAATTTTATATTCTCCTCTAATAGTTTTGATGTGGATTTATTCTCTGATGAGAGGTGGCAACCTCATACAGTCTCATGACTTTAATACTGTCTATATGCTGATGCTCCCAACGTACACTTCCAGCTCTGTCACTGCCAATGAATTCTGGATGTTCTTTTGGGTGTCTATTAGGCACCTTACATTTAACACAACCATAATTTCCAATCAACCCTAATGAGCAAACTCCAGACTTGCTCCAACCCCTGGTTTTAGCTTACCGACAGACACACTCATCCCACCAAACCTAGTTATCATCCCCATTCCCTCTTTCTCTCACCTCAATTTCCAATCCGTCAATCCTTGATAATTTCATTTCCCATATTTACCTAAATCTATTTGTTTCCCCTATTATCCACTGTTCTTGTTCTAGCTCCACTCACCATGATTTTCTGCCTGTATAACTTTCTTCTACTCTGGATATTCAAGGTCCGTTTTCCAAAATGAAGCCAAATTATCTTCATAAAACATTAATTAAATTGTATCATTCTCTGCCTACAGCCTTTAAATGGTTTTCCACTCCATTTAGGAGAAAATAAAACTCCCTGCCAGAGCCACCAGACTCTCCTTAATTCAGTTCATGTTTTTCTCTTCTCCTTCATTCATTCCGCCCTAGCTACGTGGCTTTGTTTGTTCTGTGAATACAATAAACCTATTTCTGCCACAGTCCTTGAAATATATTATTTCCTTTGTCCCAAATACACTTGCAGATTTCCCTGTAATTGTTTTCTTCCTTTCCTATGACATCTGTTCTGCATCAACCCGAACATCCCCCTTGGAGTGGCTTCCATTAGCACATTCTTCGTAAGTACCTTTTCTTACCTTATTCATTTCTCTTGTTTGTAGTACTTGTCAGCTGCAGTCATTTTATATGTTTGTTAACTTTTTTTGAGAATGTAAATCCACGAGAGCAGAGTGTGGTTGCTCTGTTCACTTGTTTAACCTCAGTGCCCTGTGCAAAACCAGGCCCATGGTGGGAACTCAGTAAGTACCAGTTGGATATTTTGAATAAATTAATTACTAAAACATTTAAAAAGTGGCATTTTCAAAGTAAAATCCCTATCTACTTGTTCTGTGACTATAATTATTAATACAAAGATTTCAGGGTAGAAAATGAGGTGCAGTTTAAGAGCAGGCCAAGAAGAAAAGTATTTTTGGGCTAATGTATAGAAGCAATGTGTGCTAATAAATATGGCTGGCTTTTCATTACATAAACATGTATATTTATATGTGGAAATAAAGGACAAGAGAAATATTTGCTTATGCCTATGATGAGAAATGAAATTTTCATAGTGAACTGTAACATTTTCCGTTTAGAAAAAAAAAATGTTCAGTTTGCTGCCACATTCACTCAATTTTATATAACCCGCTATTTAAGGCTGAAGCAAATCTGATGGGTTTTCAATGTGAAAATAAAATATAAAAACTGTTCTTGGAGTTATTTCTAAATAGAATTTGTCTCTAATCCTAATGTAACAGAAATGTATATCATGATCAGTATTTAATAATATTTTTTCGTGTGGTAAATTTCAGAGCATGGAACTTTGGGGCTAAGGTCAGAATGGTAATCCATGAATTATCTCGGGGTAAACCCTGCAGCCACAAGCACTGCTGTGAGTATTCGCAGGGCAAATGGGAAATGGGTTAACAAATGCACCTAATATCTATTACAATAGAAAACCATAAATTTATACTCAAACACAAATAAGTGAGTATCTAAATCTACAGATTACGCATAGAATCTGAAATACGTCCCGACTTCTATTTCCTCCTTTGTTACTCCCAGTTATTAAATTCTCACAGAAGACAATTATCCGCAACTTTTCACATCTGACACTGTGGTGAGTCCTTTTAACTGCCCCTCATATTGATAGTTCAATAGTCACCCCTGCCAGGGCACATACATATTAGCAGTCAGAAGTCCAGTAAAATCAAATATTTCTCTTTATCTCTAGGAAAGCTTAGGAAAGAACATGTTCTAAGACATTAAAGGTGACTATTCTAGTAATAACTGTATAAAACATGACTTTCTGTTATCTTCTATAAAAACCTAAATTTCAATCATACTATCCTAGCAGACATTAAAAAGCTACACCTGAAAGGTAGGGTTTTATTTGATATTCTTTTGTAACCCTAGAAGGAAACTTAAGCATGAATAATTGGAGAGTTGCACCCTACTATAAAGATGAAAGAATGGAACTCTATTTAACACAAAAGTAAAAAAGAAAAAGTGGGATTATTTCCATCTTCCACCTTGAAAAGGAAATGGCTTTGAAACTATGAAGCAGGAAGTGGGAATTGTTAAGCCAAATGGGCAGCATACCAGTGAACCCTTCTAAAAGTTTTTAGAAACCTTATATTTGGGATTGCTACTTACTCCTTTGTGAATGTTTTCCTGTAACTGTGTACTCTTTCCTATATAGCAGTTCCATCCTTATTACTTATAAGAGGGTTTTCTATTTTCATCATGTATACAGAGGGTGCCAAAAAAAATACACATTTTAAGAAAGGAAAAAAACTGTATTAAAATTGTAATACTCAATATATACCAATAACAAAAGATGAATACAAGTCACATTTCACTTCTGCAATTACAAGAGGTGCTCAATGTGGTTACCATCAGTATTCATGAACTACATAGATAACATCTCTTAGAATGTGTATACATGCTGTTGGTACCCCCAGTGTATTACATAAAAATACTTCGAACACACACCCACTTGATACATATATTGATGTATTTCTAAATTATATGCATGTGCCATTGCACTGTTATTAATACATATTTTATACATCTTCCCACAACCAAAAAATAAATTAATAGAGTAAGAAAATAAATACATGTCAAAGTTCTATTTTTTCTTACCTGCCCTCCAGTGGATCAGCTTGTGTACTCCCTGAGGAATGCTTACTCCACTTTGGAGACCACTAAGATTTTGTGTCTCAGTGACAGAAGCTGATTATAATAAGTTCTTTTGATTTTACGATCAATTGTGTACTAGAGCTTTCGAATAACCTAGTTATACACACTAAATTATAGTGCATTATGCTGTGGGTGCCGAGTATACTAAGGCTTTCTCTCCTCCAGCTACAGGTAATATTGTTGGCTGCTGAGGACTCAGGGCTGGGGATGACTCAGAGCTGAGTTAACATACCCCGCCCTCACCCCAGCAGCCCTCACCCAATGATTGGTCAGTGCAGGTGTGGGGGGAGGGACCATAAAGACCCACCTCTGTGTTTTAATTCAGGACAACCAGAAAAGAGTCCTCCCAGCTCCAGAATTCGTACTGGGTTCCGGGAGGGTTCTGATACACAGCTACGATGTAGGTCAATTATTTCCTCTGGTCCCTCAGTGTTTGCATGGCCACTCTACCACAAATATCTGTCCTAGAGTCCCTTTCCTGAAGAACCCCAACAGTGACACATATACATCAGCATATAATTATACTTATTATCTAGTTTGCTTATAGGTCAATTTCCTAATAGATTGTCCAGTGAGCAAACAGAAATTTGAGAATTAGCATAATATTTAAAATTCTCCTGCATCGTCATTAGGTTCTCAGTGAGTAGGAATTAGTTCCATTGGAGGTCTTTTTCTTTTTCTGGGAAAGTAAGGTTCCTAACATTTGTCAGGAAGAGTGACTTCCTCCTTCCGAGTGCCTGGGTGACATTCACTGAAGGACTCAGTGTCATTGTTTCTGAGGACAACAGGCGTTCCCCATGCTGACCTCAGCCATTCTGCCTCAGGCTTTGATCCAGTTCCTACTCTGGCCCCTCCTTCAGCTCCTGACCCAATCCCAAGACTAGTCAGTTCCAAGAAAGTCTCAGCACTTGGCCCAATGGCAGTGTAAGGCACATACTTTACTTTGGAGGTTTCTTTCTGAGGGAATTGGTTTAATTCACAAGGGGCTGTGAGGTTTAACTCAGTGGTAGTTGTGACACCGTTTTCTCTTACATTTTTCTCAGTGAAACTTATTTTTGCTTCTGCCACTCGGGAGAGCACTCTATTTTCCTAATGTACCAGTCATAAAATAAGCAAAGTAGCCATTATTATCACCACCTAAGAAGGGAGAAATCTATGGTATTGGTCACAGGCCCCATGACCTGTTTACTTTATAAACTTTGCTCAAGATACAGAGACTTTCAGAAAAGTGGAATCCTAAGAACTGGTCCCACATAAGCTTAAGTTTTGCAGAGCAGTTATGAGAAGCATACCAATGACTCTAACTTCAATATCAATAGAAACTCTGTACTGTTTAAATATAGTTTCTGACATATAATACTAGAAATATCAACTATACATATAAAGTTTTGCTTAGAGAAAAGTGAAATATATACATATACAAATTGCTATATAAAAACTAACTACAAGAATACTCCTTCTTACCCGAAACTCCAATAGGTGTAGAGTGGGGGTGGTGATTTTTACAAAACATAACACAATATTTATTTCTAAATAACAGTAGAGTTCAATTAAATATTCTTATGATATCTTCATGCTTCATATGCCATGTATTATAAACAGCAGTGTATACTCAGTTGATTCAATAATATTATTAAGAACAAAGCAGTTTTTCATAAACAATCATTGGGTAAATTATAAGATAGCATGTACAAGGTGATACAAAAAATAAATACAAGAAATGCATGTTATTCATTTATGACTTAACTTTTGTTGAAAATTCAGCAAAACCTAATAGCAAGGATCAAAGTCTTACCTAAAAGGTGAACTTGGCATCTTCTATGCAGCATGCTCCACTATGTGTTTTCTTTAATGGTGAGTAGTTTCTACATCTAAAGCTTATTATTTGGGATGAAGCTCATTCTGAGATTCTCATTATTTATTGAAATGCTGAGGCTATGGCTTCTTTTCACAAACACAGAAAGCCCACTCATTAAAATATGGCTGCACATGGACCTTCAATGAAAATGACTCAACCAAATATTTCCAAAATCTAGATATAAAGGAGTTAACTCCAATACTCAATTTTAGGTGAAATTATCAGACAGTATGAACAAATTATCACATATAATGGAAAGTAACCACTCATTATTTATCATTGCATATACCAGCAACAGATGATTAGCACTTACCTGAATAACATGCTTCAGTTTGTCAATAATCTGATTTATCACAGGATCAGTTCCTTTGACTTTGACTTCAGGGTTTCCAGATTGGGCTTTGATTCCATTTTCAACCACACGCTGAGTATAGCTAACAAAGTGAACAGGGAAAGATGCATGACTTAGTAACCTGGCCAGAGTATTACCTGCCACAACTATTTGAACAGATTTGCATTCACAATTTCACTCTTTAAGAGTATAGAACAATGTATTTTTTTCTTGGAACAGAACCTGGAACTGCTACAGTGTTTTTCCTGGAAGAATGCTTAACATAAAAATAAAGATTATTCTAATGTTTTTCTCTCAAAACCCAACTAAAAATTAATTCTGTTTTCAGCACTACTTACCAATACACTAGAAAGACTTAATATACATCTAACCTTGTTACCCATTCCTGCTGAATACGACATATGTCTGAATCCACGTTACCTGGTTCAATTTACTTCATTTTCCACAATATACGGGTAAGTACCAATAATTTCTTTTACATATCAGATTACAAAAAAAGTATAAATGTATTTTAACTGCATAAGTCCAAGTCAAATCTTATAAATGAATAATGAAAACTTGGAGAATATTTAGCAAATAGAGAATGTATAGTCTGCTTTCACCAAGGTTCATTTAAAAGTGAACTACAGAAGTCTAGTAAATCACAGTTAAATGTAAAAGGGTTATTTCACAAGCAGTGAAAGTCATCGCAAGTCATTATCTCCTCAAAATGACAATCATATAATGTTAACTTACTATGCAAACAAATACAGAAATACATCCGTCACAAAAATGTATTAAGTGGGATTATCAGGAGATGTAACACTCAATTCTTGTCCTCACAATGCTGATTATCTATTTGGGAATATAATGTATCAATTAACTTGCTCATTTATGTATCTGTTCATTACATTTTACTGCATTTTAAAAATACCTACTAGATTCTAGCAATATGATTACCCTTATTTTCCTGACAGTGTGGTATAGCATAACAACAGTGAACAGTTAAAGTGCAACATGAAAAATGATGATGTTCAGTATGCTATAGAGATAGGTAGAGGGAACTGCATATGCTAAGTGAGAGGTAGGGTAGTAGACAATGAGCACATGGGTAAGACCATATGGACTATGACACTTAGGGAAAAGCTACGGAAGTTATAGCTTGACAATAGCCCTTGAAGTATCGAGGGAAGACTAGGTCTCTAACGGAGTGATAAATGCACATTCCAGGGCAAAGGATGAAATCCAAGGAGAGGAAATGGCAAAGGTACATGAATAACTCTCACAGTGAAGAATAAGCAGGCTTATATATACAAAGAAAGAGTAAAGTGGGGGAAAGTAAGAGAAAGGAGGCCACACCTTGAAGATTCCATCCTCTATGTGTAAGATTCTCTGAGTACATTTGTTTGCTTACATTAAAGAACCGTTAATAACAAAGTCACCTCAGAGACTTCTCAACAAACATCTTCACATGATTTTAATGTAATTTACCTCCCCTCTATTTGAGCAAAGTATTAATACTATTCATATGAACCCTCTGCATTTTCTAAAGCAAGAGAAACTCTTTCAAAAGATGAAAGAGGGTTTCACTGTTGAGAATATGGTCTTACAAAAGGAGATGCAAGGAATATGTAGTTCTTTCCAAGACTATACATGTTCAATGACCAATTTTAAAAAGTGAGTCAAACAATTCCAAATTAGTTCCTTATAATAATGATAAATAATGGAACACATTGGTACTGATAATATCAATTGGACATAATTGATAATGATATTAATGTCTTTTTATTTTAAAAACGTCATTGAACCAATTCTTAATGCAGAATAGAGAATTTTCTAATATACATTAGAGACTTGGCAATATACATCAAAAGCAAAAAGTAGAAGAAAAATAATTATACATGTACTCTTAATGTGTAATAATATTCTTTGGTTAGGAAAAATCAAATAAATGGTAAACAACAGGCTTCTCAACGCCTCTGTAGCACTGTTATGTTTTTCTTCCAAATATGCCAAGCAGATTGAACAAATAGCTCCTTCATTAATGCACTGATTATTAATTATGATGATGAATAATATGAATAAATAAATGGGTAAATGCATATCTATGATTCAGGCATTGTTTTAATTACTTTCTGGGAATTTGTCAATTTATCTTCGAGACAATCATTTGCTGTGGCCATGAGAATGTGAGCTTCAAAACACACTCATTCAAATAATTATTCATGAAGACTCCTGAATCCAACTAATACAAATTAGGATACAATTAACTTGGTGCAAAGTGTTGTTGATGTTATTGTTATTATTTTTATTATTATTTTGCTATAAGTATTGTATTTTCAAAGACTTCACTGCTTATAATTAGAAAAAGTTATACAATTTTCTTCAAAAATATCCTCAACAAACAGTTGTATATTACCAGTTAAAGAGTGAAATAATAGTTGCTAACAGAGTGAAAAGAAACTAAGGACTGCAAGTTTGCAATAAGAATTTTTTGTTTCTCTAGAAACACAGGCAAAATGAAAGCAATGTAACCTGAGACTCACCTCTTAATTTTAAATAAATTATTACTGGTTCACATCTTGGTTTATTTATAGGACATAAAATTTTCTTTTAAGATGCAGGAATGTTGTTTCACATTAATGTGAAAAATAGCTCATTTTATGTTCCTAATTATCTGAGTTAATAGCACCAATAAGATTAATCAGAATTACAATTCATCAAGAATCTCAGTCCAGGGAGTTCCCTGGTGTGTAGTGGCTAGGCTTTGACACTTTCAACACTGGGGCGTGGGTTCAATTTCCAGCCAGGGAGCTACCCCGCATCCCCACAAAAAAATCTCAGTCCAAGTTAGTATATTATAAAATAGTTCAGTATTCTTATGTATGATTTACATAAGAAAAAAATACTATAAAGCAGGGCATTTAAAATACTGCAAGTGATATATAATTTATAAGATTAGTTACTCTTTTTATGTTTCCATAAGGTTAAGAAGAATCATAATACAATAATGGTACATACATATTGAAGTGATTTAAGTGAAAAAGAGAGATAATACCAGGTGCTGACATAGATATGGAGCAATTGGAACCATCTCTCTTTGTGGATGGAATGTAAATTAATGTAAATCACTATTTGACATGTATGTTGGAGCTGAACATATCCTATGACTCTGGGTATATGAGTATACTTCACAGGTATTAGAATGCTCAGGCAAGTATTACTCAAAATAGCCCAAAACTGGACATAACCTAAATGTCCCTAAATATTAGTATAGGCAAATAAATGGTAACATATTTATATAATGCATGGTGCGGCAGAAGTAAGGCCTGGTCTGGAGTTATTATTTTATTATAAAATCATAACCATACATATTTATGATTTTGTGATAAAATATTTGGTATAGAGTACCAGCTAATAAAAAGGGCCACTATTTGTGTAACCATAAGCATGTACGCTTATGATTTTGTGATAAAATCATCTCAAGTCCGGGTGTTATTTCTGCCAAGCACTGTATATAGCAATGAGAATTAATGAATCATAACTATATTCAAAATATTATAAGGTAAATATTGAATGAAAGAAGGAAGATATGGAACATACTCTGACTGTTAATAAAAGTTTAAAACTAATCAATGTTGCAAATCACCATAAGTGCTATTTTCGGAGACAGTATCTGAAGCAGGCACGTCCACCCTCCGGCCCAGGACAGCTTTGAATGCAGCTCAACCCAGATTCTTAAAACATTATGAGATTTTTTAGGACCTTTTTATAGCTCATCAGCTATCATTAGTGTGAACGTACTTCATGTGTGAACCAAGACAATTCTTCTTCCAATGTGGCCCAGGGAAATCAAAAGGTTGGACATTGCTGGTCCAGAGGGTTGAAGAGATTTTCTGGGGTTCTAGTAGTATGTTTCTTTTTTTTTTTTTTTTTTTTTTTTTGCTTTTTGGTATGTGGGTAGCTCCCTGACTGGGAATCGAACCCAGGCCGCAGCACTGACAGAGCCAGCGCTGAAGTCTTAAGCCACTACACCACCAGGGAACTCCCTAGTAATATGGTTCTTGATTAGTGTCCTTGTTAAACAAGAGTGCTCATTTTATGTAAAAAAAAAAAAAAAATGAACTTTACGATTAATATTTGGATACTTTACTGTAATCATGTATTTTCAACCTAAATAAAACATTAAAAACTTATTGTGCTCTTTTTCATAATATGTACACAACTGACATTTACATTGAACAATGTATAAATAAAAGATCCACATAGGTATTTTTAACATGGGCTAAATGGTTTTGTCATTACTAAATGAGTAATTTAGAATCCTAACTTGATGTAAAAATTCCCTGAAGACTTCAATTTGCATGCAAAATATATGGTTTCTAAATCAAATAAATTTTTTTCTAACAAAGACTTTTTTTGAGTTTTTCTCATTATGAAATTTTAATAAATCATTAATCACTTTTTTCTCCTAAATGTACAAGTAATGGATAAAACATTTAAAGGATTTATACAGAGGTTTCTCTACTTGAAAAATTGCTCAAATTTCAATGAGAAGGAGATAACAAAACACACAAAACAAAGAAAAGCAAATTTTTTAGGGAAGTAATAGACGCACCATCTGTGCTTATTTTTTCTAAGGAGATCTAGCAATGAATGACAGCAGTTTAATAGGAATATTCACTCCCCAAGTATCACTTATTTTTCATTAACATGGAAAAAAAGGCAGCACTGACATATTTATATTCTATAAAAATCTTTTTAAATGATGATTAGCAATATTCCAGTTCTCTTTGTGTTCAATATATGAAATATGAAAAAAAAGTGCTATTATATCTGCACACAGTATGTCACTAGAAAGACATTTCTCCTGACTTTCTCAACATTACTTGTTTAAAACTCATACTACACCCTGATTTTACTTTATGCAAAAGAATTTCTTTCGTATTCACATCAAAAGTGTGTTATTGTTATATTATACAGGTTCAGGTAAAAGAAAATATCTGGATTCTGACCCTATAATTCATTACAAATCATTTCAGGCGGGCTCTTAGAAATCTTTGATAACATCACTTGAACAGGATATAACAATGTAGTAACAATAAAAGATGAGGGAAAGACCTCACCAGAGCTTTCTGTTTTTGCCATTATTGCCATTTTGCTAGAGGTTAATGATCAGAATGGGGACCATCTTGGTGGTGGTGGTAGTAGTAGATGTTTTATTTGCTTGTTTGTTTATTATGTTTTTGTATGAATTGGTAAGGTGATTGTATATTTAAATTTCTTGCATTTCCAGAGTTTTGCGTCTCCCAACGTCTTGGAGGCAAAACATTGGTGTCTTTGGCTCTGGTAAATACATTGTAATCTCAGGTTGAAGAGAGGTTTGAGTATTATACTGTATGTATTCATCCGTGAACCTCTTCTTCAGAAACATACTTTCCTTTCAATCTATTTCTGGGCCTCTCTGCTTGGTTTTGGTACCAATGGGAAAGTGAGTACTAAAGATTTGTTTTTGTAAATTTCCTCAAATACTTGAGTGACACTGGGTACCACCTGGTGAGTGTCGATTGTGTACATGCAGTTTCTACATAGCACTTTTCTTCTATAGTGAAGGTCTTAATCTTTGAAATCTCAGAACAGAAAGAAGTCATACGATTGATTTTATGTGCCAGGTTTATGGGAATAACCTTTTGTGGTAGGTAAGAGGCTTACAGGGGATTTAGAGAATGAAGACATCTGTAGCATCAATTCAAAAATGATTAAACATTTTGTGATTGCACTATCTCACCTCAATTGTTGAGCCACAAACTTTAAGTTAATGTTGACCATTTATTTGGATTTATAATTATAGGTTAATAATGTCTAAATCTGAAATCTATGTTCCTGAATTTAAATAGTGAAGTCAAAAATATATAGAATTAATAGAGACTTTATTATATTTATTATTATGTCTATATAGCTAATTTTCTGCTGAAGCTAGTGATATCTTATAGGTAACACTCAATGACATTATTTTAATAAGGTAATGTCATGCTTTACATAGCAACCAACAATTAATGTTTACTAAATCACTATAATAAATCAAATAAGAACATGTTTAGAAAGAGAAAACATGAACTCATTGAAGAATGGACATTAATCAATCTTTACCCTAACTCTTTAATTGGCAAGGCAAGAATCTGTATTTGTCAATTTAGCCAGGTGAATCATAGGTAAGGTGTTTCATGCTTTTACAAAATAAGCAGCTGTATGAACCTGAAAAAATATTTCCTCATGAAACACTAGTGCAGTCAGTAGTGTTTAAGAAGTTGTCATTTCAACAAGTGTTGACTGTCTAATAAAAACATGTATTAAAAGTGAGCTTTCCCTTATGTAAAAAAAAAGTGCTTTCCTTAGCCTTCTCCTCACCAAGAAAGAATAAATACTTAAGTTATCAAAAAAGCTCTGTCATTATACTTTTAAATTTCTGAATTAAAATTTCAAAGCAAGTGGTAATAAACATTTGGCTTACTTTATAATGATCTTTTTTTGATTCAAAGTAATTGTCAAATTTTAAATGATCAGTTCTAACTATAATCAATTGCACATACTGTAGTATGAGTTTTGAAATGTTATACTAACTCCCACTTTGCAAGGCCCACATTTCAAAATAAAACTCTTCACAGTAAGATACAGACTACCTTTCATGAACTTATGATAATCGATAATTGCTACTGTATGATTTTCTTTCTCACTTTCCTGTTTGATTTCAATATACAAAGGTAAAATATTATTCAGGAGATAACGATTAGTGAGTACTAATAAACTAAATACCACCTGAGCCCAAAAACACCGAGTGGAAATGATTTAGGGTATAAATTTCATTTAACCAACCTTTAATTAGAGACATAGTAAATTCTAAAACTTTCTAGACTCTTATACAGATATTATGTAATTTTTCCAAATGTAGTTAACAACAAATTAATTAAATTTCAGACATAAAACTACCAACTGCATCACAAATACTTCAAAATTAGTTGCAAGATACAATCATTCTAAGATTTCCAACATACTATCCAAATGAAACACCCAGGTACTTGCTACTAATACATAACACAATAAAATAAGAGAAAAGGAACTTCTTAATATCAGAGTGCACTGGTTTCCTAGGGCTATGGTAGTAAACTCTTTACATAGTGTATTGTAAAGAAATGGGAAGCTACCTGAATGAAAACAAATATTCTTTTCAACTTCAATTAATCAAGAGACTTTAGTCTTGAAGTCATATTCTATTTTCCCCTATGGAAATTTTATTTACTGTGAAATGCTATTCACATTTCACAAACACATCTCTTAATTATAACTTGGGATTTCATATTTATTTGTCCATTATAATTCAGTTGACCTTAAGAAAAATACTTAAATTAGCTTTGGAAAATTTCAGAACACAGTATCTAACATATTCCATATTTTCAATGACTTTGATCTTATTAACAAAAATAAACAATGTTATTGACAATTTCCTATGTTCTAAATTTATATAAACAGGAATTTTACCCTAAAAAATGATGTGTTCTCCTGTAAAGCAGAAGTCCAACTACCTGCTCTGTAAAAGTTTTTTGAAAGCTTATAGTGGCTACTTTGTAATGAAGGTGTTAACAGCTGATGCTTCGGGGACCCATATAGGCATACGGAATAAATTTTAATCATACTTAACACTAATGTGGTGGCAAGATGTGACAATATTCAAATGTGACTAATTTCATTAAATTAGCTACACTCATTAAGCTCAGCTTAGTTGTTCAAATTTATATAAATGCCTCAAATGACATAATTAAGCTCTTCCATTTCCTATTTCTTATTTTTTGGAGATTTTCTAAAGCAATCAATTCTCTTGTTTTACCACCATAAAACTGCAAAGGCCCGTAGCAGGTTGCTGAATCCAAAACTCTGCTTTCCAGAAGAAATATACCCACACTAGGAATATAGTACTTGGCATTCATCTCTTGGCCTATAGCCTAATAGATTTTTTGTCTGTCTTTGGAGACAGTAACATAAATTTAGAACTGGAAAGAACCTTAGAGGTCATCTAGTCCAACCTAAGCGTCTTTTAAAACAAATGAAGAAGTATGTTTATTTCATCATTCTGTCCTTCTGCCCTGTATATTTCCAGAAAAACCTCTGAGACAGGTTACAATAAAAAACACAGACACTATAAAACAAGGGTAAAATGACAGACTAACCAAGGAAAGGAAGTGACAATTACATAACAAGACCTAGGAAGGAGGCACTACACTCTGGCCTAAGATTTAGCCCTATACCTCTTGCTGGTGAAGGCCAAAAGGAAATCCAGAATTCAGAAAGGTCTTATTAGTGAATGAAAGTAGTGTCTGCGTATGTCAGCAGCCATTTTTGATATCGCTAAACTCTCAGGCAGAATGAATGAGTCTCTAAGTAGGAGGCAAGGAACAATACAACAAAAAAAATCTTCAATGGCAATTTGAAAGCTTGCAAGTATGTACACACACAACACCCTCTCATATGAAACTTTGTTAAAAGCCTCCTGCATCCTGTTAAATTAGAATTCTGAGTATGAATTTCTACTGGGACATAGTTATCTGACAGGGTGAAAAATGTAGCCTTTGAAGAAGGTAGAAGAGTAAATGGTTAATGTTTTTCTAAACTTTTTTTTTGTTTTTTAATTTTATTTCATCACTCACAAAGAATCTATTCTGTGTGTAATGTATTAAAGCACTGCAGACAAAGAACCTCTGGGTCCAAGTGACTTAAGGCACTCACATAGCAGATGTCTGATCTAAAGGATCATGCAGCCTCCACTACCCTACACAACAAATACAGAAACACTGATTAGCAATTTACTAACAAATAAACAGCAATGAGAGGGGAAAGGTCAGCCATATAGTAAGCTATAGTTTTACTGACAGTTAACTAGATACTTTCTAATAGATTTAATTGTCCTACATTTTTTAAACATTTTTAAAATTAGATTTATTGGGGTGACATTGGTTGGTAATATTACATAGGTTCCAGGTGCACAATTCTACAGTGCATCGTCTATGTGTCGCCTTGTGTGCTCACCACCCAGAGTCAGTCACCATATATTTGACACCCGCTTCGCCTCCCCTCCCACCCTCAGTGACCACTGAACTATTGATTGGGTCCATGAGTTTTTATTTCTTTGCTGCTTTCAGTTTTATATCCTACATATGAGTGACATCATAGGGTTCTTGATTTTTTTGTCTGTCTGGTTTATTTTGCTTACTCTTCTGGGTATTTACCCCCCAAATTTAAAAAAACTTTAGTCCACAAAGATATATGTTCCCTGGTGTTCATTGCAGCATTAATCATCCTATATTCACTGCAGTCATTTTCTTTTTTTTCCCTTACTTTTGAAAATTTGTAACTTGTACTTTTATAAAGGAAATTATTTGGCAGATGTAATTTTCAAAGTTTAAATCAGGTCTATTACTAGTGCTCTGTGAATTGAATGGTCTTGCTATGTAGTCCATGCATTTTTGGACTGGGGATGGGACTCTGACCAGAGTGTTAAAAGCCCTGCATGTTGTAGTTTTGACTATGAACACTTCTCTATCTGCTATTACTTTATGTATGACCAAATAAAGTAGTTAGGGTATTAATGAAAGCCAGGCAAAATAAATAATAACATAATAAGAACTATTAATAAATTAATAAAATGTGTGTGTGTGTGTGTGTGTGTGTGTGTTTCATATTATATGGCCATACTGGGGATGCAAAAAATATATATACACATTTTAAGAGATGTTATCTAGGTAGTACATAAATACTGATGGTAACCACTATGAGCAACTTTTGTAATTGCAGAAGTCAAATATGACTTGTATTCATCTTTTGTTATTGGTATATATTGAGTATTACAAATTTAGTATAGCTTTTTCCTTTCTCAAAATGTGTATATATTTTCTGGCACCCGCTGTATATATGGGCTGTCCAGAATGTATCCAGCCATGTAATATGAAAAAGAGAGGAATTTATGGCTGAATTTTTTCCTGGACAACCCGTGTGTGTGTGTGTGTGTGTGTGTGTGTGTGTGTGTGTATTTGTATATATTAATAAAAAGGTGAAGTACCTGGGCCCATGAATGAGATTTAAAGTTTTAAAAGATTTGTAAATAATTTTTCTTAACAAAAATAACTATAGCAATTAGTATTTAGAAATCAAATAGAAATTGAACATATACATCTGTTTTAATATCCAGTTTTAATCATGTTCCCAATTCCAACTTAACCTTTTTTTTTTTTTGGTAGTTACCTGACTAGGAATCGAACCCAGGCCACAGCATTGACAGCGCCAGTGCCGAAACCTTAAGCCACTACACCACCAGGGAACTCCTCAACTTAACCTTTTTATTGCAACGTTCACATATATACAAATGAATATTTCCATCCGCCGACTGTGGCGCTGGAGCTCAAAAGAATTTTCTCTCTGCTATATGTACATTTTTCTGTATTTTTGTGTTTTTCAAGAATGAATGACAAAAGGAAAATTTTATACTTTAATGTCATCATTTATTTTAATAAAATGTACCACCTTAATTGAATTTACTTAAAATATAAATACTATAATTATTGTAAAATTGTTATTCAGTGTGAAATTGTTTCAAGGACTTTTCTCTATTTACAAGATTTTTAAATATGTTTTCTTGTGGCTTGCATTATCAACAAAAAAGATGTTTTGTATGCCATATTTGTAACATTTTATAATACAATTTTTATGTTATCAATGCCATTAAATTCTAATTTATCTATACTTAAATCTAATTGATGCCACTTAGTAAATTTTGATTATTTTTTGCTAAAATTGAGTATCATGGTAAATTTATGACCATATAACAAAAGTTGAAAATAAAAATGATGTCATTTATATACAAAGCAGCTCACAATGTTATTATTAAATACATAAAATAGTCAAACTATCAACTTTTTATTTTTTGTGGCTTTTCGAAACATTTTGAGCAATTAAGTCAATTAACACAGTGAAAGGGTTAAAGTTCTATAAAACAGCTCCATGCTGTGCCTGTTGAATCCTAAAATAAAAGTTGATAGGTTTCAAATCAGTTATTCGAAGAGGAACAAGGAGCGGTGGGGAAATAACTAAGCTTTCTGTCCATGCTTCATCTTAACTAGACCATGGCCAAATTCCTACTATCAAACAGTCCAGAGAAAACAATCCACTTGTGTAATAGAACTTAATTTGTTTCCACTTGCATATATGAGAAAATCGCTTCTCCAGCTATGTCCTGGCAAACCCAATTATATTGAACGGAAAACAGCTGGACCTAGTTTCATAGAAAGAACTATATGTGCCTGGGGACTTTTACATTCCCAATAGTTGTGATTACCCTTGGAACACACTTGGCTAACTCAGTATTATATTAAAAAAATATGCATACACAGAATGTAGAATATTTCTGATGGCCACCAGAGTTCAAACAGAATGGGTATTTCTGGTCCAGTTGACGTAGAAATTCCACACCTCTAGGCACAATTGGCCAATCTCTCCCTCACTCTCCGTTTTCCTTCTGCTTGTCCTCTTCCAGTCACCTAAATGATTTCTGCCAGGTCCCTCAGGGTTTACTTGCTCCATCCTCCCAGGCTGAAAAGTTCTATCCATTTAGACCAAGTGTGTCCAACCTGCAGCCCCCAGGCTTCATGCGGCCCAGCACGGCTTTGAAGGCAGCCCAACACAAATTTGTAAACTTTCTTAGAACATTACAAGAATTATACATGGATATTTTTTCAGCTCATCATTAGTGTTAGTGTGTTTTATGTGAGGCCCAGGACAATTCTTCTTCTTCCAATGTGACCCAGGGAAGCCAAAAGGTTGGACACCCATTTCCTCAGTCAGCCATCCTAAACATCAAGATGTTTGCAGCTGTGCTTAAATTAAGAATATTGAGATTGCCCTGGATTATCTGAGTGGGCCCTAAATGTAATCACTTATAGTCCTTTAAGTGGTGAGCAGAGGGAGCTTTCTTTTTCACAGAAGGAAAGGAGAAGGCAAAGGGACCACAGGAAAGGACTGGAGTGATGCTGTCACAGCTCAGAAATGCCAGACACTGGAAGAGGAAAGAACTGGATTCTCCCCTCGAGACAGTAGAGGATGCTCAGCCTTACTGACGATTTGGTTTCGGCCCAGTGACACTGATTGCAGAGTTCTGACTTCCAGAAATACCAGAGGATACATTTCCGTGGTTTTCGTTCTCTCAGTGGTATTTGTTACAGGAGCCACAGGGAACTAATACAACTGCCAACCAAGTATCCTTTCTAGGTTATTTGCCTTCATTCCAACTATTGTTTGATAGCACTTTGTTTTCTGGGATGCATGTGAAATTATTGTAATTAAGTAATTAATTGCACAATGGTTTGTTTAACGCCTTTAGCTCTCTTCTAGACTGCAAACTGTTGAGGCCAAGTAGTGTGTCCGTCGTAATCATGCTCTAGTTTCAGGACTTAACAGAATGTTTGGAATATTAGAGTTCAATACGTATTTGTTATCTGAATGAATGTATGACTGACAGAAAAGTAAGTTAAAGAACAATTTTCAGGCAATAGTTTATCTTTGGTCCAAAATTGGACCTCATAAAAGTGGAGTCATTTCTAAATCTTCCTGAATTTGGTAAATTCCATGCATTTTATTTTAATGATAATTTGGTCCAATTTTAAATAGCTTCTGATACTGTATGATGAGTCCAATCCACGTTCCCATCAGAAAAAAAATTAGTAAAACAAGAAATGAAAAGCACAAACTTAAACAACACTGAAGTTAAACAACCTCAACATTCAATATGTAGACTATAAGAACAATTAAGTTGGGGCATCCTATCCATACTTCATTGCATGAGACAGAAGACTTATCTATATATAAAAATCATGTGAACTCATAGTTGGCTCTCCTTAGCCTGTCCCGTCAGTCACTCCTGCAGTGTCCCAGAGAATGAGCACATGCTCCTTTATAGTCCAAGATCTTTTTGAGGAACCGGGGACCAGTCACTCTCATGCAGGAGTAGTTCATACTGTGTAGACTCCTTAGGAGACTGAGGTTACAATGAAAGAACAAAATGCATCAGGGGCCTCCCAGCTCTGAGAGAGTAGTTCCCTCAGGGGATGGCTGCTGGAGTAGGCACTATAGCAGCCTGTGTGCCCGAAGTGATTGAGAACCTAAGTGACTCAGGTCTTAAGCACATAGGCTTCCCAATGTTCTGCCCCTCTGTTGGTCCTCCTGTAAGCATGAACTCAGCCTCATTTCCTTTTTACTCCCTTCCCTTCCACATGTCACAAATAGCTATTTAGTGCCATTGGATATTAATGGAGTTTAGGAACAATGGAGAGAGACTATAAAGGAAAAAAAGGAAACTATGGATAAACAAGTGACCTGTGCTATACCAACTTTTAAAAATTATTTTAAATTATTTTAAATACTCTATTTAAAAATTTACATTAGGCTATTTAAAATTAATTTCAAATGAAATACAACCTTTCTTTAGAATCCCCACCCAGAAAGCAGTAACATGTATAAATTACAAACAGTATTGGCTGGTGCCGCCACCCCTGCCCCCCACTATTGCTGTGTACAGAGGATTATAACATGTCTTATATCTGGAACCAGACAGTACAGTAGAGATCCACCTCAGCCTAGTCGAGTTAGTCTATCAATGCTTACTGGCTATTGAGAGGAGCTATGCCTACCAACCTACTCTCCAATTTAAAAAGTAAATGAAGAAACTAATCAGAAAGTGGTCATTTTTTATTAAAAAACTCTGACTTGGGTTAAATAGTGTTACTTTCTAGATAAAGAGAGTGAAAAGAGTAACAGAATACACACAATCATCTTGCAAAAAAAAGTAAAGGGAACATCATGTTGAAGACTCGGGGGAAGAGACTATCCCTAAAAAAAAAAAAAAAAAAAAAAAAAAAAAAAAAAAAAAAAAAAAAAAAAAAAAAAAAAAAAAAAAAAAAAAAAAAAAAAAAAAAAAAAAAAAAAAAAAAAAAAAAAAAAAAAAAAAAAAAAAAAAAAAAAAAAAAAAAAAGACAGTTGAATAAGAAGAAATATTTTAAAAATTGTTTTAAACAACTTAAACTATGAAAAGTATATAGAAAGGCAGTTCACTTATTAAACAGAATAAAAATCAATGATGAAACAGGCAAAAAATGGGAGATGGCTGAGATTAGGAAATTTATGAGAAAAGTAAAATGCAATAGCAGAATTTCCATCCACAGTGGAATCCATGGAGAAGTAAACGGATATGCTAAAAAGCTCAGTTAACTGAATCAGAGCTCAGCAGGAAAGAGAAAGAGATGAAAGAACGACAGAGAGTATGGTAGACGCGGTGCCAAGACTAAAGTTTCGACTCATTAATAATTTCTGTACCTGAGAAAGAAACAACAGTAACTTGATCTGAAACAATAATCAAATATATAACTAAACTATGAAGAATAAAAAGACTAAATATATTCTGGTGGTGGTGGTAGGGGGAGAGTTACCCAAACTCTTTGGAGTTACCCAAACTCCAAAATTAGAAATAAAGAAAATGTCCTATTTATATATAGACATGGGGAAAAGTTCCTTAAAAATAAACTCTGTGAAGCTTGCTTTAGACTTTTCTTATTTTGTGTTAACATATTAGAAGACATGGAGCTTTTAAGAGAATAAGATTATGAGTATGACCAAAATTATTAGACCCATCAGTTTGTCTTCATCAAGGTTATTTTTTTAATTCATTTTTATTGTTAGACTTACTAGGGTGACATCTGTTAGCAAGGATTACATAGGTTTCAGGCATACAATTCTACAGTGCATTGTCAACTTGATGTATAATAAGTTCAAGGGGATGATATCCATATATGTTCCACTGATTTATCCTTCCAATGTAATTTACTCATAGACAAATAGGTCCATATTGGGGGAAATAATCAAAATTAAAGTTTCAAGAGTTGGAAAGTTATGAATCCAAAATCCTAACATTAGACAATTGATTCAATTAATTACGAAGTTCCTTTTACAGATCTTATAATTGTTCACCACCTTATTGTTAAAGTGTAATTGCAAGAGAAAATAAAATCAAGGTTTAACAAATTGAATTATATTCCACATTCCGAGTTATAATTCTGATATTGAGAATTGTTAGAGGCAAAGAAAAGAAAAAGCATTCTATATCCCTTATCTAACATTATGTGAATTCCCGACATAACATTAAAAATTCCTATCGGCTCTACTCTAAGTGTCCAGATTTGAAACATAGGTGATCACTTCTAACATGACCATTCTAGTCTAAGACACACCATTTTCTTTCTTTAGTTCTTACAAAAGCCTCCTACCAGGTCTCCCAGCTTCTGTCATTGATCTCCTTCAGCCACTTTCACATGCGATATTATTGTATATTAGTTTCGGTACATAGTGTAGTGGTTGGACATTTATATAACTTACAAAGTGATCCTTAAAGTCTAGTACCCACCTGACACCATACATAATTATTATAATATTAATGACTACATTTCCCATCTCTCTATTTTGCAACTACCAATTTACTTCATAATCCCTTCACCTTTTCACCCATCTCCCCTAACCCCTCTCCCATCTTGCAACATCAGTTTATTCTCTGTATCTATGACTCTGTTTCTGTTTTGTTTGTTCATCTGATTTTTTTTATTTTTTATTTCTTTATTTTTATTTTTTTAAATTCATTTTTATTGTTAGACTTATTGGGGTGACATCTGTTAGAAAGGATTACATAGGTTTCAGGCATACAATTCTAAAGTGCATTGTCAACTTGATGTATAATAAGTTCACTGTTCATCTGTTTTGTTCTACAGATTCCACATATAAGTAAAATTACATGGTATTTGTAATTACATGGTATTTTGAGGATGTGGGAAAAAAAGGAACCCTTTGCACCATTGGTGGGGTTGCAAAGTAGTGCAACTACCGTGGAACACACTATGAAAGTTCCTCAAAACATAACAATTTTACTTTATGACACAGCAATTCTACTTTTGAGTATCTGAGAAAATCCAAAACACTAATTTGAAAAGATATGTGTACCTCTATGTTAAATGCAGCATGATTTATAATAGCTAAGATATGGAAGCAACCTAATTGTCCATCAATAGATGATTAGATAAAGAAGATGTGGTACATATATATAATGGAATATTACTTGCCCATAAAAAAGAATGAAATCTCACCATTTTGACAACATTGATGGTGTTAGGGTATTATGCCAGGTGAAATTAGAGGAAGAAAAATACCCTTCAGTTATTCTTAACACAAGGGCCAGACATATCTTATTACACATAATTCAGATCCTATCACTTCCCTCGTTAAAACCTTTCAATGGTTCTCATTTCCATTAGAGGAAAAGCCAAAATTTTTTCCAAGGACCTCCAAGACCCTCTCTCCATACTCTGCCTTTTCTCCTTGATTTTGCTGCGATCGTGTACTGATACCCTTCTCCTCTCTCACTACGTTTCTGCTACACATGGCTTCCATGATACTCTCCTGGGAATAAGTCCACATGCTCCTGACTGTTTTTGCACAGGCTGTGTGCTCTTTGCAATGCTTTTTTCTCAGCAGAGTATAGCTCCTTTTCATCTCCTTCAAGTTTTTCCTTAAATGCCTTCTACCTGATATGTAATGGGTATATGAAACAGCTTTAAACATGGTATCTAAATAGGTTGACAGTCTTTTCATCAAGATATTGGTCTGTGTTCCTTGACCTGAGCATGCTTGTGACTGCTACAACCAACAGAGTATGGCGAGCCATTTTGTGTGATTTCTAATGCTAGATAAAAGTCCATAGAATTTTCACCTGGTTCCCTTGGAATGCTCAATCTGTAGGAACCCAGCCACCATACAAGAATCCCCCTAAAATCACCACAATGGAGAAGCAGTGTATAGGCTCTCCAAATAAGAGTACCTCTCTACTGAGCCAGCCTTCTAGCCACCCTTATTAATTTACAAGACAAAAATAAAGCCCGTTGGACCCTCGAGATGGGTTTGTTTGCCAGCTAAATAGCAGTGAGTCACCCTAGTTAATGACATGGAGACAGAAGAATCACTCAAATCCTGTTTGGAGTTCCTGACCTATAGAATCCATGAGATGTAATAAATTTTTTTAATTATTAAATTGTGAGGTAACTTCTTAAGCAGCAATACTAACTATAATACCACATTACCTCTATAGCCATCAATCCCTATCCTCTTTTCTTTCTTTATTTTCTTCATAGTATATAACATTTTTAAACAAATCAAGTAATTAGCTTCTTTATTTTGTGATAACCCCTACTACCAGAAGGAATTTTTATATGTTTTATTCACTGACTTATAAAAACCTTCCTTATAACACAGCTGTTACTCAATAAATATGTGTTGAATGTTGAATGAGTAATAATAAAAACAAATAAAGGTTACCTTGTACAAATTTTTTAACATTATAAAATATAAAGTAAAAAACATACTCATGAAAAAGAAAACAAATACACAGAATGCTATTCACAAAGCATAAACAAATTCACAGAAGTAAAACCAAATAATTAGTCTGATAAACAGAAATGAATAATGCCACTTACTATTGAAAACAAAAACTTCCCAGATTAAATTTACAAAAATAGATCAATATGTAAACCTCTATTCTGTTTACAGAAAATGTACAAAATTTTTCCTGAAAGTTTAACAATATAAACATGTATGTAGATTAACAAGGAAAGTTAAAATCTAAAGACTTTGAGCAGCAACATTGATGGCTGATATAAAGTAGAATTTAAGAAGCAATCTTTCAAATGGAAAAAAATAAAAATACTTAATGGTACAAGGTAAAATAGTGAATGAAAGCAGAGCAGCAACAACTATTCAGTGAGTTAGATACCATCGACATTTATAAAGCATAATGTATTCATGTCACAGGAATACATAATTAAATATAAAATTATAATTGGAAGACATTTATTTGTAATAAAATTAGTATGCCTCTCAGTTATAACTGATTAAGTAAGTAAAAATCTGAAGACTATAATGAGCATTATAACACATACGATTCTTAATACAGAAATGTACATACCACAAATAATATTTTTCTTTCAAGTCTCCAGTGAAAATGAAAAATAAATTATATTTAAAAATCTCAAAATATTTTTAAGTATAAATTATATAGGTTATATTACCTATCCAAAACTCAATAAAACTAGAAATTAAGGGAAAGGTAAAATGGCACAATGGCCACCATCACTCTCTTATGGTACTTAAAAATTAACATCTTAAAATCATCTCTATTTTAAAAGAAAGAAACCAAGTCAGTTATTAAAAAGATAACCCCAAATTCAACTCAAAATGCATAACTATAACTGCTCTCATTTGTATTAAAATTTGTAAATAATCAATTATTTAACTCAAAATTTAGAAATTATACAACAAAACATATATAAGTAAATAAAGTATATGAAGTTAAATATTAAATCAAAGGCAATGAGTTATAAACAAAAAAGTCATTCAGAACTGATAGATATAAATTCACTTTAACAAATAACCCATAATATATAAAAAAGTATAACAAATGGACTAAAAACAAAAACTGAGAAAATATAAAATTTGAAGCAGAAAAACAAATACAGGGAAGTGCAAAAACTGTTGCAAATATGGAGACTTCCACTGTAGAAAATAAATTACATTTATTATTAAAATGAACATGTACTAAGTGAAACTTACATTACCTATAAAAAATGAAATAAGCTACATATATCAAATTTTTGCATTAAACTGAAAACATTATTTAAAATGAAATCTCTGTTAATGACTCCATAACCAGAACCATTATATTAGTGAATATCTTCTTTTTTTAATCTGGTAAAATGGAGCCCATCCTATAAAATACATATAAAAGCATAGAAAAAAGTGGTTTCTTTTTCAATTCATTTATGCAAAGTAAATACAACTTCATATTAACTCCTGAAAAAGTTAAAATAAAAAGAATAAAACATTTAAACAATATCTGTCATGAACAGAGTTAAAATATTCCTAACTGAAGAAAAGCAAACTGAATTTTATATTATTAAGAAATCATTCATCTAAATGATTTGGGATTCAATTCCAGGCATACAAAGCTAGTTTAATACAAAAAATGCAATTAATATTACGCAACTTAACAATAAACCTCTTTACTCTATATTGCACATTTACTTAATAAGTTTAATATATGAGTAATAACATTTAATAAAGTAGTTATAAAATATTTTCTTACCTTGATTAAAATAGTAACTCTCTTAAATCAACAGGCATTTTCATTATTACTTAGTTCTAGCCAAAGCCATAAAATAGAAAAAACAAATAGACATTTACACCAAAAAAGAGAGAATAAATTTTCAATAATTTTTAATAACTAATAATCTAATTATAAGTTCTGTGTGATCACGTGTCATATGAAAAACACTAAGGAAATTTGTGTAAGTCTACTCAAAAGATACGCCTATCTGAAGAAGGAATACGAAGTATTCATTTTAGTGTGCTTCATTTTTTTCCACTCATTGATATACAGGAAGTATAGAGAACCAAAGAAAAAATCATTGAAAATAATATTTTTGAAAGAAGAGAGTTAGTTAAGCCTTATTAAGGACATTACCTTCAGATAGCTCATATTACTACATGACCTTCTTCAAAATAACCCAAAATCCTGAGTAATTAACTAATAAAGTTAATTGTATCATTGGAATGATAGTTTCCTGCTTTTGATAATGCACTGCAGCTATATATAATAAAATGTCATCACGGGGGAAAGCAGGGTAATGAATGCATTAGGTTTCTCTACATTTTGTTTGAAGCTTCTTGTTGGTCTACAATTATTTCAAAATAAAAAGTTAAAACAATCTACACTGAAATCCTAGAGAACATGATTCAAGAAAAGAAAGAGAAAAGTTGAAAGACAAATTAAAGAAGTGAATGTCTTAGAAATAGTGATTTTAATCCTTCATACTAGAAGAATGGGGAACAAAGATAAGAAACCTTCCTTGAAAAAAAATGATTTTTAAACACTATGATTAAATGAAATACAAACTTATGACTGAAAATTCCTTTAAGTAAGTATCAGCCACCCCTGCAGTTACAGATCCACTGCATCTAAAGTTTTCCAAAATCTCAAGTTATTTTAAAAAGTAAGGTGTTCTCTTTAACATGCTTATTTACTGATACTGTAAAGTATTAATTACCATTAATAAGTACTTTATTGTGTGCTAAGGGTAGGTACAAAAACAAAGGATACTACCCTTGGACAATGCAAACCAAGGGAAGATATGAAATTGTCAAAGCTAATTAGAGTAAATAGGAGAGGAAAGATTCCAAACAGAGACTGAATACTTATATTTTATACAGACTAAAGGGAAACACATAAAGGACACATATGATCCATTACTCAGGAGACCAAATCTAAGAGACGTAAGTCTGACATTTATTATTTCCTTTAAAACAACACTGTAACTCTCTTGGAACCCACAGCAGCACCCTCAGAGACAAGATTACCTGATAATCTCAGAACTGATGTTTGACATAACACTGACACGTTGAATATTTTCCTTTAGCCACAGGAGATCTCCAGCTCCAGAAATAAGTCAAAGGAGCAAACACTCAATTCATTCTTTGCTATTGAGTGGTTTGTTTTTGCTAGATAATTTATGGAAAATTAGCACAAAATGACAGTTAAGATAAGATGTAAGAATACTAAGCAGTTGAGAAACTTGAATATTGTTACCAACACAAGATAAGAAGGGCAGTCAGCATACAAAGGTCAAATGAAAGAATCATCCTAAGTTTCCATGCAATGTCAACTCTGAAATGCAATTTCAGCAAAAGTCTGAGCAAGGACAGTTTGCCTTTTTCTCTTGCTTAAGCTATACTTTGAAATTCTCCATGGCTGAAGATATACAAGTATACCATTAATAAAATTCTGACAAAGGTTCATTACATTTGACTCAATAATTTTAATTTTACCATGATACATAAATAAAAAAATAGTTGAAATACAAGGACAAAAAATGTCATTATAGCATTATTTTGGTGGCCAAAATTAAAAACAATAGGAAGGAATATACATGAGTTATGGTACATTCCTTCTAGGGAATCATATACAAAAATTTTAAATTATTTATTAAAAAACTGACATGGAGAAATTCTGACTTACTCTATGTTGAAAAAGCAACATTAAGAATGATTATATACTACTACCTCAGCCATATGAAAATTATGTGTATGCCTAAAAAATTAGTAACACATTTACAAGAATATGGTAATCATAAATTTTTTTTTTTTTTTTGCTTTTTGGTACGTGGGCAGCTCCCTGGCTGGGAATCGAACCCAGGCCGCAGCGGTGACAGCGCCAACACCCAAGCCTTAAGCCACTACACCACCAGGGAACTCCCTATAATCATAAATTTTATTGTCCACACCATGGCATTTCTGAGAATGAAAGATGGGTTATTAGTAAATTGTTTAGGACAAGTGGCCTAAATTAGGAACCTCCTGGAGAGCAGGACATGAGTTACTGTACTTACTTTACACTGACTTAGTTACAGCCAGGCCTTCAAGTGGGATGTATATTTAAACTCATTTAATCCACAAGAGAACCCAGGGATAGAAATAACATTATTATTCATATTTTATACAAGACAAACTGAGGCACACAGACATCCAAATAGTTGCCAAGTTGGTGATTTCGAATTTAAGTCCAGACAGTCTGCCTAGAGTTGATGCTCTTAAACACTACACAAAATACTTCCTAGAACTACTGGAAGAAAACACACCAAAATACTAAGAGTGGACACTGGATTTGGAAAAATTTTTATACCTTTGTAAATGACTCAAATTTTTCTAGATGATCTATGCTAATTGCATTTCATGGGTGTTTTTTGCTTTGTATTTTAAATTTTTATTAAATTTATTGGGGTGACATTGGTTAGTAAAATTATATAGGTTTCAGCTGTTCATTTCTATTATACCTCATCTATATATTGCATTATGTGTTCCCTACCCAGAGTCAGTTCTCTTTCATCACCTATAGTTGACACCTATTTCCCTCTTCTACTGTACCCCTCCCCCTTTTATTCTCTGATAACCACTAAACTGTTGACTGTGTCTATTGAGTGTTTGTTTCTTTGTTTGTCTTGTCTGTTGCTACTTTCAGTTTTATATCTCACATACGAGTGAAGTCATATGGTTCTTGACTTTTTCTGTCTGACTTATTTCTCTTCCCATGATAATCTCAAGATCCATCTACATTATCCCAAATGGCAGTATTTCATCTTTTCTTATAGCCAAGTACTATTCCATTGTATATATATATATACCACATCTTCTTTATTCAATCATCTATCAAAGGACACTTGGTTGTTTCCATGTCTTGGCCACCTAATATCCAAAATATATAAAGAACTCTTACAGCTCAATAACAACAAAAACAAATAATCCAATTAAAAAAACAGGCCAGAATCTGAACAGACACCTGATATTGCTATATCATTTCCAATATGAAACATATTTTAAATGAATCAGTCATTTAGAAAGAAAAATCCTGCACTTATTTGTTCCCTTTTTGGTATTAAACTATATAAGTAATTTTCATTAATAAATGCATATCTTGAAACCATTTTTCTTTTCACTTTCTTAATTATTTGATGATTTTGAATACAATTATTATTAAATTTCCTTATTAGTCCCTCTTACAATTGAGTGAACTCTCTGGAATTAATGAGAATATCAAGGTGGGAATGCTTTCTCACCAAAAACAAAAATAAAACAAAAAACACAGAAACAAAAACAATATTCTCAGCACCTCCTCTTCCATGGTTCTCCTTTTTTTGTTTTTTAAATTTCAGCCCTTCATTTTTCTTAAAACACTTTATTGACATATGATTCATTCAATGAGCTTGGGGATAAGTATGTATCTGTGAAACTATCACTTTCATTAACCATAGACATATCCATCATCCCACAGTTTCCTCCTTTATTATTACTCATGTATTTATGGTAACAACATAACACCCACCCTCTTAGAAACTTTTAAGTATACAATATAGTATCATTAGGTATAGGCACTACATTGTATCGCAGACTGGTAAAAATTATTTACTTTCCATAACTGAAACTTTGAATCTTTTGACCATCACCTTCCCATTTTCCCCTCTTCCTAGGCCTTGGAAATCACCATTCTACTCTCTGCTTCTATAAGTTTTATTATTTTAGATTCCACATACAAATGAGATCATGCAGTATTTGTCTTTCTATCTGACTTAGCATAATGTGCTCCAGGTTCATCCATCTTGTCACAAATGGCAGGATTTCCTTATTTTTATGTGTGTGTGTGTGTGTGTGTGTATAGATATATGTTATATGTTATATACACACAACTTCTTTACCCATTTATCCATTTATTCATCAACAGACACTTTGGTTCTTTCCATATCTTGGCTATTGTGAATAATGTTACAATGAACATGGAGTCCAGATTAACACTTTGAGATCCTAAATTCAATTCCTTTTGATAAGTATTCAGGAGTTGGGTTATTAGATCATATGGTAGTTTCATTTTTTGAGGAGCCTCCATACTGTTTTCCATAATAGTTGTACAAATTTACATTCCTATCAACAGTGTATCAGAGTTCCTTTCAACACTTCTTTTTTCTTCTTTTGCTGTCCTAACAGGTATGAACTGATATCTTATTGTGGTTTTTATTTACGTTTCCCTGATGATTAGTGATGCTGAGTACCTTTTCATATATCTGCTGGTCATTGGTGCGTTTTCTTTGGAAAAATCTCTATTGAAGTCCTTTGCTCATTTTTTAGTCAAGTTGTTTTTTGCTATTGAATTATAAAAGTTCATTATGTATTTCAGCTATTAATCTTTTATTACATATATGATTTACAAATGTATTCTCCTATTCCATAGTTATGGTTTTAATGTTGTTTCCTTTGTTATGTAGAAGTTTTTAGTTTGATGTAGTTCCACTTGCTTTATTTTTTCTTTGGCTGCTTATACTTCTGTTGTTACATCCAAAATGTCATTGCCAAGACCAATTACAAGGAGACTTTTCTGTATAATTTTTTTTATAAATTTTGTGATTTCAGGTCTTACATTTAAATTTTTAATCCATTTTGAATTGATTTTTGTGTATGGTGTAAGGATTGGTCCAATTTCATTCTTTTGCATGTGACTATCCAGTTTTCCAAACACCATTTATTGAAGAGACTACCCTTTCCCCATTTTAAATTCTTGGAATTCTTGTCCAGGATCAGTTGATCATGTATGTATGTATGTGAGCTTATCTCAGGGTTCTCTACTCTATCCCAGTGGTCTATGTCTGTTTTTATGTCAGCACCATGTTGTTTGGGTTGTAATATACATTTGGAGTTAGGAAGTGTGAATTTTTAACTGGAGGCATCATACTTCCAGACTCCATGGGCCCTTTTTTATTAAACATCACTGAAGTATACATTAAATACTATTTGCAAGGTTCATTATTGACTTCTTTTTCTGGATGGAATACATGGTAACCATAACAATAAATCATAGTGATGGAGAACGTAGACTATGGATCAGGAAATAAGTACCATACACTCTCACTATCACTTTCAATCTGGATGGACACTTGACAAGTTATATTATGTATTTTATAGTGTTATGATGAGAAACAAATCAATTTTAAAAGGTATTGATATCATATATGTCATATGTACAATATCTGCATACATATATCCATATATGTATTTGTGTGTATATATATTATATACATTATATATAACATTATATGTGCATAACAACTACATATATTACAACCAAGGAAACAAGAATTTTAATGTGTTTGTCACAAATTAAAATGCTCATTCCCTAAGTTATAATACTCCAAACAAAAATTTTCAGGTTCTTTCTATACCCATATTTTTGATAAATAAAAACAAATATTAAGAACACAAATATGTTCTCTTCTGTGCTGATTAAAAAAGGAAAACAAAAAAAGAATAGTTACTTCTCATACATTGTTTAATGTGCATATCTTCACAAATGTTTCTAAAATTCTCATAAGTTATATTTGACTTCTTGAATTTTATTGACAATCATAATTGTAAAAATCCTTAATACTTTTACTTCACTGAAATGGGTCCCCAGGCTTTTATTACTATGGTTATTTAGTCTCTCTTGAGGTATATCACATGATACTCTGCTATTTCACACCTAGCCAGCTATATTTTAGAACCACAGTTGAGATGCTAATAGAATAATAACAATTTTGAGCTAGAAGAGAGGCACCTTAACCATCATTTCGTTTAACTCTTTCATTTCTACAGAAGAGGGAACTGTTTCCCAGAGGGACAAAGTGATGCAGCCACACCTGGGCAGTCTCCCTCCCAGAGTATGTCCACAATTTCCTTAACAGGCAGGTGTTCACAACCACCGATCCACATTTCTTTTTATCTTTCTACCATTATCTTGCCTTCTCTGACCTATTTATTTCTTATCTATGATACTGAAACTTTGCATCCCTTCTTTACTCTGTTATCCTTTCCAACAACCTGAAGCAGGCTACCTATTATTGGCAAGGAACCATCGGTTTTAAGCTCTGTACTAACTCTGTAGAATCAAGGCAGTGCATTTAACTCTGCCTAACACTATTACTGTATAAAGGAAAGTGGAGATATTTCCTCAAAAAATTATTTTAGACATGTAAAATATAATTGAAAGTGAAGAAAATATACTAAACCCTAGACCTGAGATCACTCAAATACCAACATAATTAATATATTAAAACTATTATACACTTCAGAATATTGGAGTCCAACCTTGCAATTTGTGAATCTGAGCCAAAAAATACATTAGACTATGCAGTCATTATATTTTCTAAGTTTAAAGGATAGTATCAAGATCTATTGCTATACATTCTAAATTAGGTAAATTTACATTTCTTTCCAAATGCAACATTGATTCATTTAAATAAATTAATCAAAACCATGTTTCTCTAATACGTAATTGATTAAACCAGAAACCAAAAGAAAATTACTCAAATATACTGATAACTATAATAATTCACCCTGTATGCACCTTTATTACATAGTGTTTCTGTGTGTCTCTCTCCTGTGAAAAGTTCAAGTGATGAGGACATTTATTCATTGTTTCCTTGAAGCTTCTTCATTCCTGGGTAAGCATCCTATTCACATGGAGGAGATTAACTTCACTAGAAGCATCCTGTCTTATGCTTTTGAGTAACACGTACACTTAGTCACGACTATAATCATAAAGATAAAGTCTAGCTCTTGAAGTAAAGTACTATAATTTCATAAAGGCTTAGGGAGGTTGAGTTGCTCTCCTTACTAACATTTTAAATACTGTTTCAACATACCTCACTCTTGTAAAAAACCCTCAGGAGTAATAAATTAAGGCTCAGGACAGGAACTGCTGCTATTTATTTAAGTAGCTTTATATACCCTTGTTCTAATGAACCATTCTCTTGTTCTTGAAATATTTAATATTATGTAGTAATTAAAGGGATTCATCATTAAGGTGATTGGAATGGTTATAATGTGAGAAAGGGAAAACCAATATTCAATTTACCTTGGTGAAGATGAGCATTTGATGCAGTATTTTAGGCTCTGTAACTCTTAATGGATTGTTATTTCTCAATGAGGGCAACCAAGAATACGAAGGAAAAGAAAATGCTCTCAGCAAGTCATGCTATACAAGTATTATGAAAATCAAATAAACACTTGGCCTTCACTGTTTAGATAAAAAGGTATTAGAGGTACCAAAATTAAAATATCAATTATAATGTAGGAGAAAATGTACAAATTATTATCAAAATAGAAGCAATGAAAAGGCAAATACAAGGGGGTTCCCTGGTGGCGTAGTGGCTAGGCTTCAGGTGCTCTCAGTGGCACGCCACCTGGGTTTGATTCCCAGCCAGGAAACCACCTCCCCCCCACCCCCCAAAAAAAGAAAGAAAGAAAAGGCAAATATATTAAATGATAAATAAAAAATTAAAACCTTACTGATGAAAAGTGATTTCCACAAGCTTTGGGGTAGTATGATACATTTTTATCTCTTGCTGTGCAGGGTTTGCTCAAGTATATAATTTATAATCTCTATATAAAAAGATTTTATTATATGATGGAGAGAAACACCATCCCTGGACAATTTTACAAATCTTCCTGGAGCAACACTAATCTTTTTCTTTCCTTCTCTTTTCAATAAAGCAAATAGCCCACTTCCATTTCAAGGCCAATCTCTCTAGATTTATCAAGGACCTTGTTTCTTATCTTAGAGCTTCTCTGTTTCCTGTCATCTATCACTTGGTTACTGACTCAGAAACCAACATTAGTATCTTCCACATAAAACAAACATGAAAAGTAAACGAACACAAGTCCCCCACATCCTCACCAATCTCTACATCATTTGGGGTGTGTTTCTAGCCCAATTTCTTGTCTCCAACTCTTAACCTCAATTTATTTTCAGTTTCTTTTATTAACTTGTAGCACATAAATCCTCTGAAATTAATATTTTTCAAAATCTCCAACAATCTCCATATTGTCACACTCTGGCTTTGCCTTTCTGTTCATCTCACCTTACTGTTCTTGACATAGCTGACCAGGCCCTTCTTTGTAATTCACCTGCCTCTGTGAAACAGCTCACTTTTGTGTGTCCTCCCTTCTCAGCAGCTGCTCCTTCTCGGCTTCCGTTGCAGACTATTGTTCTACATGACCTTAAAAATGTGTGGTGCCTGGAATGTGTCACCCTGACTTCAATACAATCGTTTAAATATACCATTTTCCTGTATCTCTAAAACTATACATATTTCCCATGATGCTTTAACCAGTTAGCTTATTTAAGAGTATATTACTTACCAACAATGACATTTACAAATTTAGCTATTTTACCTTTGAAAATTATGAATTTATCCTGAATATTGGATAAATATGAATATGTATAGAATTTCTAATGAGAAATACCATTTTCTTTGAAATGTTATAAATATTTATATTTATTTATTTATAATAAAATTAAGACTTTGATCAGAACTATCTGAATTTTTATTCATTTTTGGTCACAGCATTTAGCATCTACATTTATTTTGGTAATGGTAGCTTACATTACTATTATTTATAAATAGTATGGCAAAAGTTGCCACATGGGTTCAGTTTTATATAATATATATTATGAGCTGTTTGCATTTAATATCTCATAAAGTTCTATTAAATCTAAAAGACACAACAGATTTCATAATTTAAACACAATAATGAATATTTTCTATAAGAGTAAAGACTGAAAATAGATTCAGATTTATTATTAGTCTGAGAAAACATATGATTTGCTTGAACCTATATAGTAAACCTATTCATTTATGAAAGTGTCAATGATTAACAAAGTAAAATTCATTATGAATAAATTACTTTTAAATCCTAGCTTTAGAAATCATACCTCCTTCCTTCTCTCTCTTCCTCCCTCACCCCTCTTCTCTCCACCCTTCAGAGACCTAGCCTTCCTTCCCAGTTAAGCAGAAGACAGTGAGTAGCCTGGGACTGACAAATGGTCACAAGGTCTGGACCATTGGCAGGCTGAAGGTCACATCTTGACTTAAGTGATATTTCAGCTCCTGAGCCCTAAGGGGGAATGACCCCCCTCCTTACTCTCCCATAAGATAGGACAGAGGGGTGCTGGAGCAAGACCCTCAGAACTGTCATCAAAGCCTGAAGAAATTATTTATTGCCCTTACCTCACCTCTGACCAATCTGCTGTCAGCAGAACCACAGTACTACTAACTCAGTGTCTTGTGATTCTGCCTTTTATAATCTTCAATCTACAGGCCATGGGCAAGTCAGGTTTTAAGCATTAGTTTCCTGCCCCTGTATTGGTCTATTCAATAATAAACTTTTTTTTCTTTATATACTGCAAACTTCTGCTAGTGCATTTTTTGGCTCAATGCATGCAGGCAGTCAAATTACTAAAAAAAAAAAAAAAATTCAGGTTTCTGGTAACACATTTATTGTGTGTTTGCTAGAAATACACACTAAAGCAGGATTTTTAAAAAATATTTTTTAGAAAAATTAAGTAGTTTATTGAGACATTCTGATTTTTATTGCTGGTTTCCAGTTCTCATAAAAACCCTAATAAAGAGAATTGAGATTTGTAGAGGACTGATTGAGCAATATGCAATTATCTAACTCCTTTAATCTAGGTTCAATGTTTGGATGAATCCAAACTAACGGTAAGATCCAGCTGTGAACCAATTAAGTTTCTCTTCTAGACAAAGTTTTATTTGACAATCATACCTTTCATTTTCTTTCTTTGTTTTTTTCTTTAAATTAAAAAACCTGAACAGCTGAAAGGCTTGTGTTTCCAAATTTGCTATAAGAGTATATGGAGCCTTGGTTACTGCTCAAGCAGTACTCACTGAATGGGGCCCCATGCAATACAAGTTTGATATAATTAACTGCTGGTTTTCAAAAGGCAGGGTTTTTGCTTGCTCGTTCGTTTGTTTTTAACCTTGGCATTATCATTATTGACCTTTGGGCCAGATAATTTTTGTTGTGAGGGTTTCCTATGAATTGTAGGATTTGGTAGCAACATGCCCGGCCTCACTAACTAAATGCCCATAGCCTCCTCCCTGTCCTTCCTTCCTTCTGGCCCCAGAAAGGAAACAAAAATATTTCCAGATATTATCAAATGTTCCCTATCAGGTAACACTGCTCCTGTTTGAGAATCACTCTACTGAAGTATTTGGGGATGATGAGCCATCAAGTTGGCAGCTTAATATCAAATGGCTCAGGATCCAAGAACCTCAGAAAATTACGCAGAAAAATACAGAGAAAAAAACCTTTAAAACAACATTCTCAACCTGGAAAAATCAAAGAGACAGAGAAAAATCTTTAAAAGATACATGAGAAATAAGGAAATATTATACAGGGAAGCAATTATACAGAGGATGGCTTTCTTTTTATTAAAAAAAAAATTGAGGCCAGAAAACAATGAAGTGATTAAAGAAAAAAAATGTAAATGCAGATTTCTATATATAGTCAAAATGTCATTCAAGGATAAAGGAAACATTCAAACAATTTCAGGAAATTTTGGATTAATTTGTCACCAGCAAATATGCAATGCAAGAAATGCTAAACAAAATTATTCAGGCCAAAGGGAAATCACACAATTCAAAATTCAATTCTAGAAAAAGAAATAAAGATCACAAAAATAATAAGTTTGAGAGTAAATATAAAAGATTAGAGTGTGTTTTCTCTCAATTTCTTTGAAATGCAAGTGATTGAAAGAAAAAGAAAATAACATTTTATGATGGGGTTTATGATGTGTATAAATAAAAGTGTTTAAAAAATCACACAGGACAAGGAAGGAATAAAAGAAATATACTCTTGTCAGTATTCTACATTATATGTAGTAAAAAAAAAGACCAGTAAACAGAATTTAGATTAAGAATAAATTAATGTTGTTTAAATCAATATAAATGCAGACATGCAACTAACTGTAAAAGATGAATGAAAAATAAATACTAAAATTTCTTTTTTTAAAATTTCAATTAAAAATAATGACAAGATATGAAAAATAAACAAAAAAAATTTTTTTTGGTGGTTCCCTGGCCAGAAATCGAACCCAGGCCACAGCATTGAGAGCACCGAAGCCTAGCCACTACACTACCAGGGAACCCCCAAAATAAACAAATTTTAAAAACCAAATTGAACAAGTAGAAAAACAGTAGCAATATGTTTTATTTAACTCAAATATATAGAGAGATATACATATGTATATAATATATACGTAAATTCATTAAATGCAAATGAACTAAATGATCCAATTAAAGGAAGAGACTGTCATAGTAAATATAAATACAAATCTCAACTAAATATTGTCTACCAAAGATACATTTTTAACATAAAGACACAGATAGATTGAAAGCAAACATGTAGACACAGATGGACCATACTCACAAAACATTAGAAAGCTCATATGACTGTGTTAATGGAAGAAAACACAGACTGAAGGAGAGGGTGTATTACCAGAGAGAAAGGAGGCCATGTCATAATTATGAAATAAGCGACTCACAAAAAGGTAATACTATTCCAATATGTGTCTGAATCTAATAAAAGAGATTTAAAATATATAAAGAAAGTTAACTAAATTAAAGGGAGAAATAGATAAATTGACAATCATAGTTCAAGATTATAAAGTTGCCTGTCTATAACTGACAGAACACCTTTTTTGTCTTACTAACAAAAATTCATTATGGTGGAGCTCCCTGGTGGCGTAGTGGCTAAGGCTTCAGCACTGTCAATGATGCGGCCTGGGTTTGGTTCCCAGCCAGGGAACTACCCACATAAATAAATAAATAAAAGTTTAAAAAAATTTTCTTTAAATTTCATTATGGTTATAGTACATTTAAACCACATCATCAATCGCCTGAACCTTACTAACATTTATAAATATGACATCAAACAAATGCAAAATGGACAATGTTTTCTTGTGCAATTAAAACATTCACCATGGGGAATAGGTAGTTTCTTCAATAAATGGTATGAGGAAAACCAGAAATCTACACGTGAAGAAATTAAATTGGACACTTATCTTACATCATACACAAAATCAATGCATTAAAATCATAAACATAAGACCTGAAATTATAAAATTCCTGGAAGAAAACATATGACAAGGCTCCTTGACTTGGTCTTAGCAATGACTTTTGACTATGACCCGAAAAACATTGGCAACAAAATAAACCAGTAGGACTATATCAAGTTAAAAAGCTTCTGCTAAGCAAAAGAAAACTTCAACAAAATTAAAGTGCAATGTAAGGAATGAGACAAAATATTTGCAATTGTATCTCTGATAAGGGGTTTATGTTCATAATATATGCATATAAGGAAATCTTAGCAAAAAATCAAAAACAAAAACAAACAAACAAACCCCAAAAATAACCAGGTTAAAAATGGGCAAAGGATTTGAATAAATATGATTTTTTCAGAGACACATAAATGGCCAACAAGTATGTGAAAAGTTGCTCAACATCACTAACCATCAGGGAAATGCAAATCCAAACCATAATAAAATGTTACCTCACATATTTAGCATGACCATTACTTTAAAAATAAAATTAAAAATATAAATATTGGAAAGAATGGCTATGACTTAAATCATGAACATACTATGTTGATAACAAGTGCTGGCCAGGGTGTGGAGGAAAGGCAAGCCTTGTGCACTGTTAGTTGGAATGTAAATCAGTACCAGTATAATGGAAAACAGAATGAAGGTGCCTCAAAAAATTAAAAATAGCACTACCATGATCCAACAATTCCACTTTGGGATATATATTCAAATTGAATTGAAATTAGAATTTTGAAGTGGTATCTGCACTCCTATGTTCATCGTAGCATTATTCACAAAAGCCAAGATATGGAAGCAACATAAATGTCTGTCAATGGGTAAACAGATAAAAATATGTGGTGTATACACACACACACACACACACACACACACACACACACACACACACATACATATACATATATATAATATAATAAAAATATCATTCTACCTTAAAAACAAACAAACAAAAACAAGGAAATCCTGACATTTGCGACAATGTGGATGAACTTGGAAGATACTGTGCTAAGTGAAATAAGCCATATAGAGAAAGAAAAATGTTGTATAACCTCAATTATATGTGGAATATTAAAATAAACAAACAAAAACACAGCCACACTCATTGTAACAAACAGTAAATGGTGGTAGCAGAGGCTGGGGTGTGGGGAGAAAAGGAGATTTTAAAAAAGGAAAATAGAAAGGTGGTGGCGGCAGAAGGGAGGGTGCCATGGGAGTTATTATTTAATAGGTACAGAGTTTCAGTTTTGCGAGATGAAATAAGTCTGAAGATGTATGGTGGTGATGACTGCACAAAAATAAGAATGGACTAAATGCCACTAAATTTCACACTCAAAAATAGTTAAGATTGTAAGTTTTATGTAATGTGTATTTTAACACACACAGACACACACACACACACACACACACACACACACACACACTCCACCGTGATAGGCCATATGCTGAGGCAAACATTAAGTTCCAATAAATTTCAAGTTAAATCTCACAGAGTATATTCTGTGACCAGAGTAGAATTTAATTTGAAATCAATTCCATAAAAGATACTTAGACAACCACCAAATATTTGTAAATTTGAGGTTAGAATATAACATAAAATGATGAAACTATCATAAAATAGTATCATTTGTGGGGTTAAGTTAAATTTGTGTTGAAAGTATAGGTTGATTTTTTAAATGCTTATACTGAAAAAAAACATATTAATAGACTTAAAATTCAGCTAAAGACCAGAACTATAAGCAAATTAAATAAAAAGTAAGCGGAAAAATAAAGTGATAGAAATATTGGAAGAAAACATGAAATTAAAAACAAATACTAGATAAAAACCACAAGGTGAAAATTGTTCCTCTGAAAAGATTCATGAAATTGTTAAACCTTAGCAAGAGTAATTAAGAAAGAAAGGATGAGAGAGGGAAAAGCAGTAAGGACTCTGCAGATATTCAAATGATATTTGAATATTATGAATAACTTTATTTTCATAAATTTGAGAGATTAGGTAGTGTTCTTGAAATAAACAAATTACCAAAGCTTAATTAGAAACAAACAGGCAATCTGAATACTTCTGTATCTACTAAACTAATTAAATTTATACTTTGAAAACATCTATCATAGATATTTAGATTGATGAATTCTATCAAACCTTTATGGAAGAAATGTCAATTGCATATACGCTCTCTCAGATAACTGACAAAGAGAATAAATACACTAACTTGATTTATGATTTTAGCATCACTCTAATACCAAAATTTGTCCAAATACCAAAAATAATTAGAAACAACTATAATTCATGAACACAGATGTAAAAAATATTTGAAAAATATTAGAAAATGTAATCCATCAATATATAAAAAGATAATAAAAACATGATGCATGAGTAAGTGGGACTGAACTGTGGTAATAAAGTGTTGTTTTAATATCCAAAAAATAAATTAATATATTTAAACTGATTAAGAGAAGAAAAAAAGCAAACCCACACGATGATCTCAATATATGGAGAAAACACTTTAGACAAAATTAAACAACTATTTGTGATAAAATCTCACAGCAGATCACGAATAGAAGAAAATTTCGTCAGTCTTATAGAGGAACACTCACATAATCCTATTGCAAATATCACATTTATTGATAATATATTAAATGTTTCCCTAAGCCTGGAAATAAGGCACATCTACGTGTCTTTGCAACTTCTATTTAACAATGTACTAGCAGTCTCATCAGAACAATAAAGCAAACATAAGAATAAAATACAAAATTTGGAAAAAAAACAGAAGGTTCATTTACATACATGATGATTTATGTAGAAAATCATGAGAAGTTTATAAAACAGGATACAAGATCCACATGTAAAAAGAAATTCTAGAAAGGGAAGGGGGTGGGAGAGGAGGGAGGAAGCTAAATATAAGGTGATGGAAAGAGAAGTCACATTAGGTGGTGAACTTATTATACATCAAGGTGACAATGCACTGTAGAATCGTATGCCTGAAACCTATGTAATCCTTGCTAACAGATGTCACCCCAATAAGTCTAACAATAAAAATGAATTAAAAAAACAAAAAAAAAAAACAAAAAAAAAACAAAAAACAAAAAAAACAAAAAAAATAAAAGAAATTCTATTTCTGTATACAATTCTATTTACCAGCATCAAAAACCAATTTAACAAAAGATATACAGAAATCTATACTCTGTGATCTACTAACCATTGTGGATAAATAATTAAGACCTAAATCAAAGTTTGTGAGTTCGAAGAGTCAATAGTTTTAAGGTGCTAACCAAATTTGGTTATTAGATTTAATTCCAATCAAAATCTCATCAGATATTTCTGAAGAAATTGAAAAGTTGATTTTAAAATTTAAATGAGAATGCACAGGACCTAGAAAAGATAAATTAAAATTACAAATAAGCACAAGCTTGGAGAACTTAATATTCTTAGCTCAAGACTTATCAAAAGCTACCCTAGTCAAGACAGTATGATATTGGTGTCAGTGAAGATAAGCAATCAACAGAACAAAACGAAAATATATCGACACATATTTTGTCATTTGATTATCAACAAAGGCATCAGGACAATTCAAATTGAAAAGGAAAAATCTTTCCAACAACAGGTGAGAGAACAATTACATAATCAAAGAGGGGAAAAACCAGCTTGAGTTCCGTATCACAGTATACATACAAATTAATTTCAGGTATGTAACAGATTTAAGTGTGAAGTCTAAAACAATGAAAATCTACAATAAAGCATAGGGAAATATCTTTTGCATCTTGAGGATAACATATTAAAATATATCTGACAAAGAGCTTATCTCCCAGACATGTAAAAAATAAATCCTACACATCAATAACTGAAGGACTTGAACAGACACTTCAAAAAAGAAATACAAGAAATGAAGAGGTACTTGAAAATGTGCCTAGAATCATGTGGAAATGCCAGTTAAAACCACAAAGAGATACGGCTTCACCCATGGAATGTAAAAACTGACCACATTGAATGTTGATGAGCATATGAAGCAACTCAAACTCTCATAACTGGCAGGTGTGATGGCTACATTAGTATACACATTATTGAAAACTTCTCCAAAGTTAAATATACAATTATTTTATCATGCAGAAGTTCCATTCCTAAGCATTAAGAGATATAGAAATATGTCCACAAAAAAAGCCTTCACACAAATATTTATAGCAGCATTACTAAAAGTAATTCAAATGCAGAAGAAAACTAATATTCATCCAAAGGAAAACAAATAAAATATACTTTTAGTATATTCATACTATAGAATACTACTCAGTAAAAAATAATGATCTAAAATAATACATAAAACATGAAGGGATCTCAAAAATGTAATGGACAGACACAAACTATATAAATGTCAAGATCAGACTAAATAGTATATAGAGAAAGACTTCAGAAATATCATTGACTGTGGGAGCTGAGGGACGCCTGGAAAGGGACAGAGGGAACTTTCTGAGGCATAGAAGTATTCTGTATTTTATAAAGTTTTTATTACATGGGTATTTATATATACTCCCCAAAACTCATCAAATTGTGCATTTAACATCTATTTATTTTAATATATGTAAATTCTCCTTCAATAAGATAAGCTTAAAATAAAAATAATGTTGAGATAATGATGAGAAACTAAGATTGAAAGCTCAGTAGATAAATTGAATCATTAAGAAAAGCATCATACATAACATAGTTCACACCTGTATTAAAGATCTAGAAGCAACATAATTTATTTTATGTCTTCAGAGTTAAGGCATTTTGGAATATCACTAAATCTGAGAGTTACATAAAGAAAAACAATCATGTTTTTCCTTTTCTTCACTCCTAATAATAACTGCTTTGGTTTCATTAATCAAGGATTTGAGGGAGTTCCCTGGTGGTGTAGTGGCTTAAGATTTGGATGCTGGCACTGTCAGCGCTGTGGCCTGGGTTCAATTCCCAGCCAGGGAGCTACCCACATACCAAAAAGAAAAAAAAAAAGAAAAAAAAAATCAAGGATTTAATTCTGTATGTTAATTTTAATTTATTAGGATTATTGCCAATTTTGATTTCTAGTCATAGATGCAAAGTAGAATGTTGCTATTAGCGCAAAGTAAGCAGTCCTCATTCCACCAGGACTGATTTTCCATAACACAATTATATCAGCAAAGAGTGACTAATTTTATATGCATGTTTGACTATTAATTGCCATGGCTGTAATAGTTAGTGGGAGAGTACCCATTTTACAGGTATTTCAAAGGAATATTAAACAAGATTTCATCGTGTAGACTGAATATAATGTTAAATGCTTAAATGTCAATAAAGTTTAAAGCTCCATTTTTATTTATTTATTTTATTATTTTCTTTTGCTTTCTTCTATTGTTAGCAGAACTTAGTTAAGGAAGCACATTGAAATTCATCTCATAGGAGATAAAGTCTGTCAACATCTATTATTGGTCTTTATTAATTTTTACTGTCATATCTTCTGAAATTTAGACTTTGAATTTTGAAAACATGATAATTCAAATGAACATTTTTTAAAAAGCAACATAAATATTTCAACTTATTCTTTCATAGTGTAATGTGATTGCTATTTAATAAAGTTATTCACACTTTGGGGCAACATAAAATTGCTAACATCTAAGAGAATAGAGAAAAATCAAGTATGTCTTGTTTTGACCAATATATGGTAAGTCTCAAAACTAAACTATTTTTTCAATAAATTTTAAAATACATCTATTAATAGTATGGACTTTAGGGATAGATTTCAAATGCGTTTTTTAAAGCAGAAAGAAGCAATTGAAAAATTCCAGTTCTTTATCAGAATAAATTTCTCAGTATAAACTGATGTGAGAATACTTGCTCTTTTTGCTTTCATTGTTTGAAATCTTCGGTAACTTTGTTCTTAAAAAGCTAAATATATTGTTCTGATTTAATTATTCATAGTATAGCTTACTGTTCACAGAATAATTTAGTTGGTCATATTGTAAACTTTTGTCCTACTTGATAGAGAATACGGGTACTTATTCTGGGTTCAAATCAAAGGAGTTGGAAAACAACAAGTGCATAAATAAACCTTCTAACAGCAGAGATTTCAGAAAAAAATAACGATAGTGAAATTGAAGACTTAAGGAAAGCTATTTATGTTACTCTGAGGAATCAAATCAATAAAAGTTCATGGCTGAAAGGTTCTCATTGATTGGAACATATTGGTAGTACAGTAATTTCAAAACCCAATGTAGAGCTTGCCAACCACACCACATCTTCTGATTGTATCCAATAAAATGTTATGACCTCAAAACAGCTATCTCTCATATAAGTTTCTTGAATGACTTTAGTTTTTACTCTAACATGACTCTGCTGAAATTTAGACATTTGAAATATGATTTCAAAGGATTACAAAATCTTTTTCAGGTTAAACATTTCAAAGCTGACTTCATGAATGTTGTTGGGAAGCATTAATCATTTAGAAGTGTTGTTAAAAATAATACTTAAATACTTGATTGTATTTCGTGATACTAAATTTCCCATGAATGCAATCTTTCAAAATACTATCCACTAATCCTCTGTTAATCTTTAGTCATATCAAACCAGGGAAAACCATTATAAACCTCTCCAGGCTTCAGTGCCAGTGTAAAGTCTTTTATTTTTTTATTAAATTTATTGGAGTGACATTGGTTAATAAAATTATATAGGTTTCAAGTGTACATTTCTGTAATACATCATCTGTATATCACAATGTGTGTTCACCCCCGGAGTCAGTTCTCCTGCCATCACCACATATTTGACCCTTTTTACCTTCTTCTACATCCCTCCCTCCCCTCTTACTCTCCGGTAACCACTAAACTGTTCTCTGTGTCTATGGTCTTTTGCTTGTTTGTTTTCCTTGTTCGTTTGTTGATTTGAGTCTTAATGGCTCTTAGTGTAAGAGCAGGGTATCACTTTACTAAGAGATGTATTAATTTCTATGCTGCTTTAAAAGAACGATCCTCTGTAAGCATTGCTGATTGGTATTTCTATGAAATTAACTAAAATATGTTAACTGAAAAAATAAATAAAACTTCTCTTGGAGAAAAGTCTCATCCACAACAAGCCTGATATTCCCAAAGAGAAAGACAAACCCCAATGAGATGCCTTAAGAAATTTGGAACTGGGTATCAAAAACTTTTGAATGACTTTCTAATGTTTCTCAAATTACCAACAAATTAACACTATTTTTATGAATTTTAAATACATTCCATCATTACATTCTCTTCCCAGATATAAACCCACGTGTATATGGACAGATAATTTTTGACAAAGGAGCCAAAAACATAAAACGGAGAAAAGAAAGCCTCTTCAAAAGAAAGCCGCTGGGAAAATTTAAAAGCCATGAGCAAAAAAATGAATCTGGACTGCAATCTATCAGCATACTCGTATACCAAAATTAACTCAAAATGGATCGAAAACCTAAACATAAGACCTGAAACAATAAAATGCACAGAATAACACATAGGTAGTATACTTATGGACCTTGTGTTCAGGAAGGAATTTATAAACTAGACTTTCAAAGCAAGAGAAGTAAAAGCAAAAATAAATGCAGAAGACTGTATTAAACTAAAAAGCTTCTGCACAGCAAAAGAAACCATCAACAAAACGAAGAGGGAACCAACTGAATGGGAGAAGACACTTACAAACAAAGACTGATAAGGGGCTGATATCCACAATATAGGAAGAACTCATTCAACTTAACAACAAAAAATGGGCAGAGTACCTGAATGAACGAACACTTCTCCCAAGAAGACATACAAACAGCCAAAAGATACATGAAAAAAATGTTCGAATTCACTTAGCAATTAGAAAAATGCCAATCAAACCCACAATGAGATATTACCTCATACCTATTAGAATGGCTGTTATCAACAAGATGAATGATAACAAATGTTGGAAAGGCAGTGGAGAAAAGGGAAACATCACACACTACTGGTAGAAATGTAAATTGGAACAGCCACTTATGAAAAACAGTATAGAGATTCCTTAATAACGTAAGAATAAAACTACCATACAACACAGCAATCTCTCTTCTGGGTATCTACCCCAAATATCTGAAAACATTTATCCAGCCAAGACATAGAAATAAGCAAAGTGTCCTTAGATAGTTGATAATGAAGCTGTGATGCATATACACAATGGAATATTACTCAGCTATAAGAAAAGATGAAATATTGCCATTTGCGACAAAATGGATGGACCTGGAGATCATCATGCTTAGTGAAATAAGCCAGACAGAAAAAACAAAGAACTGCATGATTTCACTCATATGCGGAATATAAAACTGAAAGCAAAGAAAGAAAGAAATGAACAAATAACCCATGGACACAATCGATAGTTTAATGTTTATTTGGGGACGAGTGGGTTAGGGAGGGGAGAAAGGGGAGGGGTGGGAGAGGAGGGGGGAAAGCTAAATATAAGGTGATGGAAAGAGAAGACACATTAGGTGGTGAACTTACTATACATCAAGTTGACAATGCACTGTAGAATTGTATGCCTGAAACCTATGTAATCCTTGCTAACAGATGTCACCCCAATAAGTCTAACAATAAAAATGAATTAAAAAAAAAATAAGTATAAACTTCAAAAGGCAAACAAATTACAGAAGACACACAGAAAAACAGAGAATGCAACTTTATTCTAGTATAGATTTATGATGGGACACCATCTATACAACAGTCAGATTATTTTACATATATAGAGAGATATCTGTATATCTCTCTCTCTATCTATCTATCTATATCCTACAAATTGAAACTTGAAAAGTCTAAAAAAAAAGCATTGGCATTTTTGTGAAGTTAGATTTCAAACAATAACAACAACAACCTAGACCAAAAGGAAAAAAAATCAATTCCTATAAAATAAAGATTACATTTGGAACTCTTCACCAAAATATGAAATACTGTAATCTAGAAAAAATCCTAAAGTTTGAAATCTAATATGACAGGGAAGTTTGGGCTTTTTTTCAACTAGTATAGAAAACATGTCATTCATTATGTTTAGATGTTACAGATGGCAACATTAAATTCCCTACAGTGAGCTTATCAACCTTGGCACTACTGACACTTTGGCCTAGAAAATTTTGTTATGACAACCAAAAATGGCTCTGACATTGAAAAATGTCACCCGAGGGGTAAAACTGCCCCTGGTTGTTCTATAAAGTTAAGATAGATTTAACTAAAAGCTTAGGAGTAGAAGACATAGACATAGTGATGGTTTCCTAAATAATGTAATAATATTTATATTGCATTGACAATCTTTGAAAATAATGATATCCCAACAAAATATTAGTCTTTTAACTCTCAAGCAAATATTGATCTGAAAAACCTCTGTTGTAAGATAGAATGTCCCGCAATAATAATATATAATTAAGTGCCCAATTTGGTATATTGGAAGAGAGAGTAAAGAAATCTAAATGCCTAACTCATCATTGCCCCTACTCCGTTAAAGCTTAAGGAATCCTCTTTCAATTTTGTCTCTCACTTTCCTCATCTTTAAATAGAAAGCAAGAATGAATGTATTAATCCATTTCAGCTCTAATATCCCATGATCATATGACACCATCAGGAGTATCTTTCAGAATCAATTTAAATTAAAACAATCACTCTCTTCTTGATACATGCATCATTAATACACCACCGCTGATACTAAAAACATAAAAAGTTCTATAGAAGTGTTTCCTCCACCAAAAGATACTAATATCAATAGCCAGTTGAAGGTGCCTGGAATCCTATTAGAACCTGATATTTTGTTTCTTTGACTTAAGACAGTAATTTTCAAATTGTGCTCTATAAATACTCCAGGGTGTATATTAGAGGGCAGCTAAGCTCGTAAGCAGGTATTACTCTAGATCCTCTCTAATAATTCAAACAGGATACTGAAGCTTTTATTTTGTTTATTTAGATTCAGTAACAACAACAAAAGAAACTGAACATAGGATTTGGCTTAATATGAAAAGCCCTGGAACCTATTATGTATGATATATATACATATGTAAAATTCTTTGCAAATGTCTGTAGGGCTAGTGAACCGTTTGTAGTTCATTGACAATGGATTGCAAATTCATTCATGCTTCTTCCAGGGGAGATGGTATCTCTACAGTAATCCGTGTCCAAGGTAAACAAGCTTGGAAAGCCAGACACAAAAACACTTGTAAGTCTGAGTGTAGGATTAAATGTCATGACATCTTACTAAAAGGGCAGATGGCAGTGTGCTGACAGTTGCAAGCAAGGTTTTGAAACAGGAATGTATGTTGAGACGCAGTAGAGCAAATGCACATATTATCACACCAAGGAAAGATGGATAGGTTTGTAGCACATGGGAGCCAAAGGGGGATATGTAAGAGTTGTAGAGCTAGTAGAATAAGCTATGAGGAGTTGACCTCTTTGTTTTAATAAACCAAAAGCTAATTTTTATGCAGCGTTTCTAAAAATGGTTTCACATTTAGTAAGCATTACTGGATTCAAGATTAAGAAAATTTGGGAAAAGCACTCAAACATGTTAATAATATTTACTATATTTAATTAATACTTTGTAGTCTGTTAAGGGAATGGTTCCTTTCTTCATAAAGGATTGCAGATAGAACAGGATTGCAAGAGATAAACGAAGAACTCTGTACTTTCCTGATTTAGGCAAAATTTTATTTTCTTATTATGATTAAATGACTAAAAAAAAAATCAAACTGCTATTTTCAGAGTTTAAAACATCTAAGAATTCTATATTTGGATGTGATACTAGAACCCAGCAAATAATAATGATTTACTGCATTTAAAACAAAGAAACAAACAAAAATCTCAAAGGCCAAATGTTAAAGACACTATTATGTCATTAAAATAGAATCCATGAATTTATTACTAGCATTTTTTTGCATGGATAATCATTGCATATTAATTGTCAGAGCCACTCTAAAATGATAAACTTATATCACGCCTGGCTTTTTGAGGAAATTCTGTGTTCTTTTTTTTGGGGGGTGGGGTGGGCTGGGGGAGTAGCTCCCTGGCTGGGAATCGAACCCAGGCCGCAGCGTTGAGAGCACTGAAGCCTTAGCCACTACACCACCAGGGAACCCCCACCCCCCACATCCTCTGTTCATGAAATCTCCCCAGAAATGATCTATTTCAATCTTTTTCAATATTAGAGCCAGAAATTGAAAGATGAATAGCCTTGATTTTTTTCTCACTAAAGTTAATTTGAAAACTCACACAGTAATCAAATGTTATTCCATTCCAAAAGAGAGGTAGCTGTCACATTTTCAGGACTTTTGCAAGCCAGTTGAGGTCACATTGATAACTTGAAATCAGCCATGGTGACGAGACTAACACCTTTGTAGTACAGAAATCGGCAAATGCAGCAAATCAGAGCTTTTCATTTTTGCCAGAGAGACAGTGTTAAAAATTTACCAACACTCCGAAGTTCTAAATCCACCCTTTCTATTAAGACAAAATAAAACAAATAAGAACAATTGCAATAAATTTTCCATACTACTAGTGCCCTCTACTGACAAGAGGAAGTTAACCATCTATTAAAGGAAATTTGACTTTCCAAGGCTCAACGCGTCATGCCAACTTTAGATACAATTCATTTTTGCTCTGACAGAAACCATATTCCTTTCTCCCTGCTTTACCCTGGGTCTCCCCCAAATTACCAACTCTTTTTTTTTTTATGTGAAACTTCAACTCTGCTTGAACACTGAAACTCTGTGATGATGTGTACACAAATGGAAGATCTGCAAATCTAAACTAAACTAGAAAAGACACAACAGGAAGAAAGGGATTTGAGATTTCTTCCAGGGAGGGAGAAGATAAGCTACTGTCACATTCTCCTCTTTCCCCTTCCTTATTCCTTGTACCATTATTTCTTCCCTCTCTTTTACCTTATTTAACTTGGGGTTTTTCTCAGAGGCATGATCTAGTCTCAGACTATTTGAGCTCAGAGATTTACAAATATCAATTAGGCCCTATGGCACGGGTAGGAGGGTTGGGAGAAGGGCTGGATAAGGAAACCAGAGGGTGACATGTGCACAGCTGACTTAACTATCCTGATTCCCAAACTCCATGTTACAGTTGTCTTATCATTCATTACCAACTCTTAAATATAAAGAAAATCAGACTGTCCCTAATTTTCCCTTCAGTTACTGTGCCCATAGGTCTCACTTTTCAGACCACTGTTATCTTGTGTCTGAATCTACAACTCCAGTGAGACAGCTCTCTTAAAGATGTAGACGACGTTGTGTGAACCACACCAAATTCCATTGACCAGGCCATTGCGCCCAACCCTCCCACAGATTTCGGGTTACTGGTACTGAGACTTCACAGGGACACCCTTCTCTAGATGAATGCCCTCAGCTGAAGGAAACCTCCTACCTGAAGGATTGTTTGCAATCACTGACCACTCTGAGATTTGCCCTTAACCAATGACTGACTAATGCAGAGTTAGAATAGCCCCAGCCATTTGCCAAAAGACTCTGGTGCAATTCATACTCTAGAGCTCCCCCAGAATCAGGCTGAATCTAGACTCCATCTGAGCTTGTGGTCTCCTTCCTTATCATGGTTTCCTGATGGCACCAGAAGTTTCCTCAAGGGAGTACTACCTGAACAAATGGCTAGCACTAGAATCTCAGCTTCTAGGGAAACCAGTCTGAAACAAAGGTCTACAATGATCTGCTTTCCAAATCCAGTCCCCTCTTCTCAATCTTCATCCTTCTAAGACTCCATGTAGCTTCCAAAATTATTTATTACTATGACCCTTCCTGAAACCCTAGTTTTCCAAAATAGTTAAAACAAGATTTTTTTGTTTCTTACTCCCTTATCCTTTGCTTATTAGCCTGATAAAATCTACCATTAAGCCTCAATATCAGAGGCAAAACTTCTAAATATGTATTAGATTCCTATGTCTAAAATAGTATTTCCCCAAAACTTGATGATCTTCCTGTGTTCCTTATCTATTGAACGCATCACTGTCCCTAAAGCAATCAAAGCTTGAAATCTTGAAGCACATTCATCTTTAACCTTTTATCATCTCCCTTATTTCATATCAGTCAGTCACCAAGCCATGGCGATAGGAACTGCATTTTACTTTTACTGTCGTCCCTCCCTTTCATTAGCATTGCACCTGGAAAGCGTATCTCTCACCAGAAACATTTCAGATGCCTCTAAATATACCCGCCTTCCTTTCACATGCTGGGCCAGCCTCCTCTGCTTCATATAGTCACTACAGTTGTTTTTCTAAAAATAGGTTATGATTCTATCACTTCCCGATGTAAGAACTTGGCAGATCACCTCATTTTTAAAAAGAAATTGCCCCATTTGCTTTAAGACAGCATCCAAAGAGTATTCTACATTGAAGAAAATTATGTTTTGTCCCATTTTCTGCCAACCTTAAACAGAAAACGTTTGGTCTACCAATTCCAGTCTATTTGTATTTGCCATTCCAAAATTACATCACACATTTGCATATCGCAGTGGCTGTGTTTCTGTTTCTCCCCTTTCCTGTAAGGCTGCTGCCCTTCCCACACGGGCCTCCTTACACGACCGCATCCCAGTGACTCACTGTCTATGCTGTAGTCCAGCCAACGCATGCCCTTCCCTCATGAACTCAGGATGCATTTTTATGTATTTACAATTAGAGTCGGATAGTATAGTATATTTGTAGTTTTGTGTATATATGTATATGTCCTCGCTAGAATGTTGACTATAAATACGTAGCAGAGTAAGGATTGTTAATCATCATTTTCTATGTTTCTTCGGGAGTACAGTACAGGTATGGCATTACACACAATAGTTGCTCAATAAATGCGGGAAGTTGATGCTAAAATGATTTATTGCACAAGTCAACAGGCAATCGTGACAGTAGCAGAGTTATGTCACCCACTCAAATAAAACTAAAATGTGAAAGGAAAAAGAACCAATAAACTCCCAAAGTAAAATAGTCATTGAAATACTGCCAAATAAAATTACATGTCTAGCAATATAGAAGCATTAATTGACACAAGATGATGCAATTCATGTTATGTTAATCTACTTTTATGTTATGATCTTAGGTGTCCATTTATCCAGATGATAAAATGAATTAAAATGCATCCTACAAGGTAACTCAAATTTCAAAGCTCATATATCATCATTTTTAATATTAGCCTCAGCTTAGATGTTTTGAAAATCTTGAGCAACATGCATAAAATTAAAATATAGGCTGTCACTTTAGAATATAAAATAAATATCATTCTTATGAGTCCTTGCCTCATGAGTTTTCTTTAAAAACCACTATTCATTATCAGCAGAAGTATAATTCAAATCACAGGATGTTTAAACATTTAAGGAAAAACAATGATATTTTAAAATAATAATCCTTCAAAGTAAAATATTTTTATTCTTCCACCCCTTACTTCCCCTTTACTTCCATTATACCATCAATCAGATAAATGTACATGAATTCCTTATTTCTAAGTGTGTTCACATTCCTTTGCTCTAAATCCAACTACTTCTCCACTAGAGAAGAAACCCTTTTGAATCACCGAATGTAATCTGCAGCTTCGAGACTCTGTGATGCACAGTGTGTAGAAAGCCACAGACAGCGCCAGAACCGCCCCGCACTACGCAGGGCCACGTGCACACAGTCAAAGGCTGAAATCAAAATTCAAATGCTTCTTCAAAATGGTTGATTTTCCCTAGCACTAACTTTCGTTGTGCTGTAGACAATATGCATCACTAAGTCTAGCTGACACTAAAATATCCCCAAAATTGGTGCACCTTGACAAATTAAATAGAACCTCAGTCTTCCCACGTGTTCAAAACCTCACTGAAATCATTACTCAATGTACTTCTTTGTTTGTTCTACTTGAGGCAGCCCACTCCCACCCCAAACCCCTCTCCCCGTCCCTCCCTTCCTTCTTCCTTCCTTTCTTTGATTTTCTAAGCTACTCTGGATTTCTACTATAAATTCAATGCTTCTTAAGTTATTTCTGCAAAGAGTAAATACCATTAGTATTATGCATTGGCTACCTTCTTAAAGATGACTACCTCTACAAGGATTGGATTTCTAACCATAACATATAAGCGGGGCAAAATAATTTAGATGATATGTACAGTATTTTGCATAGTATATTACTCTGAAAAACAAACGAGTTTTTTATGTAAAATGCTACCGAAGCATTCATCTAAACATAACCATTCAATTTTCTACCGCAAGCCCAAAAGCTCTCTTTGCTGGCATGAGGTATTTTTCTTTATCTAGCATGCCTGATATTGCAGGCCCCTTTCTCACTCCATATTCTCTGAGACATGCTCAAATTCTCTTCCCATTCAGTTTATGACATGATTCATTGAATGCTACAGCCTATTTGAGGGTTTTTAAAAATATTTTCCAGCCCTGTGGTAGAAATCCATTTTCCTGATAAGAAATGTAGTGATGACCCTGTCAGCTAAGTATCCTAATTCATCTGTCTATGTGAGAAAGCTCTTCCCTCCGGGCTCCTTCAAAATTCATATATAGATTGTTTTGTATAGCATCTGCAGAGAGACTAGCTTTCACACTTATTTAAAAATAAATAAATAAATAAATATATATATATATATATCTCACAATTTCAGAAGCAGTTGATAATAATCAATTTTAAATATTATGGTCACATTTTTCTGGCTCTCTGGGATTTATCTGCCATTATGAGATGAAAGAATTTATAAAAGAGAGTGTACTACCGTAGCATTAAAAATGAGGAACATTTCTCTAGACACATCACGCTGTTACCAGTAGAATTTCTTAAACCAATATATTTACTTTTAATTCGAAAATATCTCAAGTGTTTAATATTGATATTTAAATATTGATCAATGTTTAAAAGCATCTGAATCTGCTTTTTTAAAGCATAAAACACATAAAAATAAGAACACATAAATCATGTGTAACTCACATTAGAAATTATAAAATTTAAGTAAAATTCCTCCAATGGCATACATGGAATGGTTCGAATAACAAATATGAGATCACGTGGCTAAACGTGATTAACTCTCTGGAAAGGAGAACAGATAGGGCCAGTTTCCCCTTGTGGTTTCACATTTCGTTTGGGTAATCTATTGGTCTGTTTTATTCTCAAAAGTCTTCCTGAAAGGGTATTCTGACTCACTGCAAACTTTATTATATCCCAAAGCCCTTAATACAGTTTTCCCAGAATTTGTAACTAGCAGTGGATATTGACAGCTGCACCTTCCCTAACCTGGTTTAACCAGCCTTCTCATACTTCATTCATTCAGCTGTCATTGAGCATCTCCTAGGTGCCATATATTGAGTTAGATGTCAAATAACACAAATAGGTGCTAAAGAGAAAGATGAGTAAGACAAAGTCTCTGATCTCAAAACTCCTAAACCTAGTAAGGGAGACAGTAACTATAGTGGTAATACAAAATACAGCATCTAATTCATAAAAGTAGGAACCAAAAACAAAAACAAAAGCAAAAAATCTTGGGAAGCAAGTTAGGAAAGAGTTGCCACTGCGCTGAGTCCTGTGACTTGAATATGACTGTCACAGGCAAAAATGAGTAAGGAATTCTGATCCAACAACATGTGTTGAATTATTACAGAAAGGAATGTATGTGGATGATAGATCTCAGGCATCATGAATAATTCACTGTTGCTAGTACAAGAGAAAAGAAGAATCTAGAAGGAGATAAATTATCGATATCAAGTTTCAGACCATGATAGAGGGTCTTAGTTACTATTACCTCCAAATAAGACTCTACTAATTACCAGTGAGTTGTGTATGAATTTGTTTCAGTAAATTCTGAGACCTTCCTGATGATACTAAATACATGTCATCTCAAGATATTGTAGCCACCCCTTTTTTAATGACTTATAATACTATGACTCTCCCATAACATGTTATAAAATTCAGAGTTAATAAACTGGAAGATTTTTTTAAGTATCCAGGGCAATAAAACATAGATAATTTTGTTGCAGATTCCAAAATTATGGGTTGAAATAATTGTATTCGCATATTTCTGAAGTTCTTACTTCAACCCAGACCTGCACAGCAGCTTAACGTGTATGTATTAGTTGCTAAACAGAAAAACTGGGCTGTCCTCACAAAGCACTTGGTGAAAATGAAGGATTGGTTGAACCAGCTTATTTCCTCTACAGTCAGGAAACTCCAAAAATGAACTTGAAAATATTTAAGAAGTTTTTATTAACTTTCAATCATATATAAACAAAAAGGGAGTAATGTTCCCACAATTCTGTCTCCACTTCACAGCAGCCCGAAGGCAGTAATATTCAACGCTGACGTGGATACAAAGACAAACATTTTTGTGAATTGCCAGCAGTGGTGAAAACTGCTAGAACCCTTTGAACAATAATGTATTAAAATATCAGATGTCCAAGCAATATAAAAGTGAACATAACATCCTCAGCAATCCTACAAAAATTCCAATATTTGTATACAAAGATGTGTATGCTGTTGCTGCATATTGTTCATGGGGGGGTGGGACGGGTGGGGGGAAAACATAAGTGTTCAGTTAGGAGGAAATGGCTGAATCGATTTGACAAAAGCATATTACTGAATGCTACAAATTACTAGAAAACACAGCAGTTACTGAAAAGACTACTACAGATAATGCGAGAGAAATTAGAGTTCAATGTGTAATGTACAGAATAATCACATTTTTTAAAATACCACCAACAAAAACCTTATTATGAGTAGATGTGTATATGGGGACCTGGAAAACAGTGCAATGTTAACACTTCTTGCTAGAAGCATGACTGTATTGCGATACATTTTTAAAATTTAGAGATGGAAACGTGCTATAATTTTGTCCCTGCCTTCAGTGACAGGAGGCCTTTGGAAAGGGCAGAGGCCCACAGGACTGACAGAAGATAGTGCCCACTCTCCTCACGCCTCCTGGCTTACTACCACCCTTTGACTCATAGTGATAGCAGCGGCTCCTAATTTACAGAAAAAATAAAGGCCCCATCTAGGAAATTCATCATCTTCCTACCTGTCAACGTACAAAATTGTTCATATTAATCCTCAGGCTTTTCTTCTATCTCAGAGAAATAATTATTTGGGTGTTCCCTCCCCACCCCAAACCAATGTCCACCTCTGTGCCCACTAGATCTTTTCCTCCCCCATCTCTGTCTGATTTCAACATTTACATCTCTAGCCAATCCCCCCCCTTCTATTTGTAAACACGCATAAATCTCTTTTCTTAAAAACAAGACCAACAAAAAGGCACAACCTCCTTTGACCTAATGTCCCCCTCCTGGTGTTCTTACTAAAATTATCTAATAATCAGTATGGCACAAATCATAAAAAGTTTGAATCAGGACGTGAGGCCCCCATTGAACTAAAAGTTCCTTTTAGTTACTAGATGCTGAGTTCTTGTGGAGTGTGTAGAGCAGCTAGGATGAAAGATTGGGTCATCAGGAAAGGCTGGACAGCATCTAGCTACCACATTTTTCATTGTACTAAATGTTAAATTTTTAAATTTTTTAAAAAAAGAATAGACAATTCATTGTTTACTACCTGAATCTAACCTTATTTACCCATCTCTTACTTTTCTTTCACAGCACAATTCTTTAAATGAAAGTCCACCAGACTATAATTACAATTATGTTAAACTCCTGTTTATCAACACTACACACCTATTACCAAGGCCAAAATTATGAACACTAACACCACCAAGTGCTGTTAGCATGTGGAGTAAAAGGCACTCTCATACACTGCTGGTATGAATGCAAAAACGGTATGGCCACCTTGGAAGACAGTTTGGCAGTTTCTTAAAAAACTAAACATACTCTTAGCATATGATGTAGCAATTGCACTCCTTAATGTTTCTCCAAGGAGTTGAAAACTTATTTTCACACAAAACCTGCACAGTGTGTTTATAACAGCTTTTTTCATTATTGCAAAACTTGGAAGTAATGGATAAATAAACTGTGGCACATGCAGACAATGGGATATACTCAGTGCTGAAACGAAATGAGCTATTTAGCCATGAAAAGACATAGAAGACACTTAAAATTACTAAATGAAAGCTAGTCTAAAAAGGCTACATACTGTGTGATTCCAACTATATGACATTCTGGAAAAGGTAAAACCATGGACAGTAAAAAGATCAGCAGTTGGAGGGGGAGGAGTGAGTAGGTGAAGCACAGAGGATTTTTATAGCATCGAAACTACTCTGTATGATACTACAGTGATGGATTGGCGTCATTATACATTTGCTCAAACTCACAGAATGTACGGCAAGGGTGAACCCTAAAGTAAACTATGGACTTTGTGTGATTATGATTCGTCAATGTAGGTTCATCGACTGTACCAAATGTTCCACTCTGGTGGGGTGCAGGGGTATATTGATAATGAGGGAAGCTCTGCATGTGTAGGGGGATATATGAGAAACCTATGTACCTTCCTTTTAATTTTGCTACAAACATAAAACTGCTCCAAAAAATGTTTTTAAAAAACCTAGTTATCCCTCAGTTCATGGCTATCCAGCTCAAATCACAGATAATCACTGAAATGTTTCTGATTTTAATTGCTAAATTGTCATTGGTATTCTAACTGCCAAAACTAAGCTATATTCTCTAATGTCTGATAATTGGCCTCTGCTCTATTTGTCACTTCACTGTTGAATGTGCCTTCTCTTAGTTTCAATACATTATTCTCATCAGGTTCACCTTCTCCAGCTTCTGATGTTCTGCTTTGGTGATTCAAAAGTTTCTCTTCAGCTTTCTGGATTTCTGATTCAAAATACTCTCCCTAGATAACCACATCCATGCTATTTTGTTCGCCTATGATCATGATATCCAAAATCATAATTTTTCTGTTGAGATTCAGACTCATAACGCCTGAATGCCTGCTCATCTTATCAGAGCCAGTTCCTGTTTTGCAGCAAAGGTATTTCTACCTCAGAGTATAATGACTATGGCATAATAATTGTCTAACTACACAAAACTTATTCATATGGAATACTGTTTAACAGATTTAGACAGGTGTAAAAGTTAAATGACAGCAGAAGTTACCCAAAATTTATGAAAGCTGTTCTATAACTAAGGGATGCTGAAAAGCCAACAGACTTTGCGAGCTAGGGTCCCTTTGGGATCACTGACTTGAGATTTTGTTTCTTCCCTTTTTTTGTTAATTTAATGTTTGCCCTGTGGCCTTATAGGCTAACGAAGCTTCAAAAGTTCCAAATACAGTCCCAGACTGTAACTCACGTGGAAGAAGCTGGGTCATTAAGCTAACAGTCTCTGGATGGGCATCTCCTCTAACAAGCATAAAGGTGATCTTGACCCATATTGTCATTCAGGGAATAACTATCCTGCTGCCCAATAATACAACCATAATTGAGTCTCACACATGAAAGTCAATCAGATTAAAAAGTTTTGGTTAATTTTGTTTTCCAGCAGAATGGAATCTTGACAAGGTCCTTTTTAAAATAGGGGTTTCTAATAAATAGTAATTTAGACAGTCATTTGGCTTCTCAGAAATTCAGGACAAATACAAACAATTTAGGAAATTTTAAATTTGCCTCGGGAGTAAGAGAAATACATATACTTTATTTCAAATGTCAAATTATCATATATCATAGTTTTAATTTCTAATATAAGGATTTAAATAACTTTTAGCAACTCAAAACCTTCAAACTATTCAATTTAGCAAAAATATCTGCAAAATTATTATAGAAAACCAAACAATCTAACTGACATATTATGGAAGTGGATTTATTTTTATTTGAGCATAATAAAAATATTTTAAGTAGTAAATAAAATGTTTTGAATACAAATACATTGTCCTAGTCAGAAAAATAAATGTATCACTTGGCATAAAACTAAGAATTCTAAAGAATGTGAACGTAAATATGGTAGCAAATGTGAAAAAAAAGTCTATTCTTAAATACAAAATAAACCTCAAACACATATCAGGGAAATTTTAAAATTAAGTATCATAATTTACCTTAAGATTAAATTAGCATTTATGTTGCAAAATAAATTCATGATTAAAGAGCCCCCATGTTTTTATAAAATGTATTTGCTATATCAAGATGAACTAATCGCTCAATATATATTTATAATTGAAATTATTTAATAGTTATATGAAGGGCTATATTTTGTGTAGAATAGGTATTTTTGTATATGTGGTCAGAAGTAAATTTGCAGTGACACCAAGTATAAATGCATGTCCCTGTTTTAGAAACAGAGCAAGAAAATGTTCTGTACTGTAGACTGAAGAAGTATTCATAAATTTAATGAAAACCACTAGAGAATAAAAACTGAAAGGTTTAAATCAGGCATGTCCAACCTGCAGCTCAGGATGGCTTTCAATGTGGCTCAACACAAATTCCTAAAACACTATGAGAGTTTTTTACAATCTTTTATTTTAGCTCATCAGCTATCATTAATGTTAGTGTCTTTAATGTGTGGCTCAAGACAATTCCTCTTCTAATGTGGTCCAGAGAATCCAACAGGTTTGACACTGCTGGTTTAAAACAAAAGGAATAGAGGTCAACTGTATAAAAAACACAGTGATTTCCTGATAAACAACTTCTTATTGGTGTAACAATAAAAACGTACTAATAACACCAATTTCCTACATAATAATATCAATATCAGTGATAATGTCAACTTCTTAAATATTATCACTATTCAATGTTTTCTAATTACAACATTAAAAGAGTGCTACTGTTAATATTTTTCTAATGAACACATAGTAACATTCAATATTTAAATATATCCTTAGTAATTAGTATTTCCTTCCATCTGGCTTCCCTCCTCACTACTCCCCCCACTAGCACTTCAAATGCATTTGTTTTCATCTTTAAAAAAACATTACAAAACAGTATTACAGGGTAGGTTAAGACATTAGTAAATGGTGTGCTTGAGGCACTGAGAAGTTGTGGTTTTAAAACATTTATGATCAAAGTCTTTCACTTCATCTGTTTTAAAGAATTTTAGCTAATTTCCTCTTCAATTAATGCAGTATATTTTTTTTATTTTCTAAAGAGGTATACCTTTTTGAAAAATTTTGAATAATCAGGGTTCTCCAGAGATATAAAACCAACAGGATATAAATATTAATGAAAACAGTTAGATGTGCAGCTTTATTTTTAACTCTTTCTTTTGATATTATTTCAAATTTACAGAAAATTTGCAAATATGATACCAAACTCTAGTATAACTTTTAACAAGATTCATTCATTATTTAATTTTGCTCCCTTTGATTTATTATTCTCATCCCTCTCTCTCCCACATACACACACTTCACTACACAAATCCTAAAAACAAATAAATTCTCCCATTTAATAATACAATTTCAAAATCAGAAAATTTAACATTAATATAATTCTATCCCCATAATTTCTTCATGTTTTGTTTCTCCCCTAAGTCCAGGATCAAATCCAAGATACTGTACTTAGTTACCGTATCTTTTTAGTCCATTTTAACCTGGAAACAAGTATTTCTCAGTTTTTATCATTCTTCTCCTAGATGTTTTCAAAGAGTACAGCCAAGAATCCCTTTCCAGTTGAGTTTTCTGTTGTTTTTAATTGTGATTAGAATAAGTTTATGTCCTTTCGGTAAGAACGCCACAGAAGTAACTTGTGTCCTACTAGGTAGTATATCAGGAAGTATGTGATATCAGTTTATCCCATCAATGATAACTTCGATGACTGTAATGAGGTGCTATACACTAGATTTATCTTCTGTATAAATTCACATATGCTTCTTTTGTAATTAATAAGTACTTGGACACCATCACAATATAATGTTCCTCATCAAAATTTTACTTGCTAGTTGTCACACAAATTGGTAGTTTTTGGCTGAATCAATTATAATTACTATAACTACAATAGTGGTTTTCTAACCTCTTTATTTCTTTTCCATTTAATTGATACTCCATTGTAGGGAACAGCTATTCCTTCTTTCTTGCTTTTTTTTAAATTTATTCATTCATCCTTTTATATAATTTTGAACTCATGGGTTCCCGTTTTATTAAATGAATTTGATCTTTTACTATGCTTATTTGTTTATTGTACTTCACTTGTAATATATTTGCCTATTTGGAGCCTCTTCAATCTGGTTCTTGAGTGCTTGTAACATGTCCCTATTATTCTTTGAGAAATACTTTACTTTCTAGCTTGCACTTTCCCTGTCTAGACCCTGGGCCCTTCATTTCTCCAAGGAACCTTGATTACTTTTATTAAAGGATAATATTTAAAAATATTTATTGTGCATATTTATTGCACAATAAATATGGCAACTGCTATTGATGCAATATTACTCCTAGGTACTCTCAACAGATCTAGAAAGTGTGTGTGAGTTTGTGTGTGTATCTATCTATCCGCTATATAACTATATATACAAAGGGCTGTCCAGAAAATATTCAGCCATGTGATATAAAAAATAGAGGCATTCAAAGCAATCTACAGATTTAATGCAATACCCATCAAAATCCCCCAATCATACTTTCATGAAATAGATTAAAGAATTATTAGATTTATATGGAACCATAAAAGATCTCAAATTGCCAAAGCAATACTACATAAAAAGAATAAGGCTGGTGGCATTACACTTCCTGACTTCTATTTATATTACAAAGCATCAATAGTCAAAACAGCTTGGTACTGGCAGAAGAACAGAAATAGAGACCAATGGAATAGAACTGAAAACCCAGAAATAAACCCACAAATTTATGGACAAATAATTTTCGATAAAGG